>PPHD01017943.1:0-14806 GCA_002909625.1 Bambusicola thoracicus
TCTGATCATATGCCAAAAATGTGGGTAGAGGAGCAAAACACGAGGAGTCTATTATGTGTGTCTGCAGAAAAAAATATCTTGACTTCTTATTTCTAAATAAATTAACCATCAAAGAAGGTAAGGGAACACTGCCGCAGAATAACCTCCCTGCTGTAGAAAAGCCATGCATCCCAAAATTTACCTTGGCTCCGTCTGGACCAGGTGGCCCACTGTCCCCTTCCAGCCCCATTTCTCCCTGCAAGACAGAAGGAAGCCACATAAAACTGTGCCCCAACACACTTTTCCCACATGCTTTCATCAGATGACTCTCGATCTTAGCCCTGAGAAGGGACAAGAGCCACAGCCAGCTTCAGGCTGTGCATTCATCCCTATTCCCTCCCATAGAGCTGCCAGTGTCTCCCTACTTGACGGAGCATTGAGAGATCAGCTCAAGCCAAGGGGCTCTGTGGGGAAGGCAGACACTCAAGCAGGGCTGAGAGGGTTACGGGATGCCTGGGAGAGGGGCTCTTTGCCCACAGGCTGTGGGTGAGCAGGGACAAGAGCCTCCGGGGAGCTGACGAGATGGAGAAGTGCCATGAGAAGTTAGGTACTCACTCTTTGACCAATGAGGCCTTGCTCTCCAGGAACTCCCAGCTGGCCAGGATCACCCTAGAAAGAAAGCATCACAGACAGGGAGACAAGCTGCTTACTGATGGTGAGCATGGGGCACTGAATGCCTGTTGGGGCACTGAGGGGCAGTGGTAGCTGGGGGGCTCTGACAGAGGTGCTTGTGCAAGCCATTGTGCCCTTGTTCCACTGATGGTGTGGAGGGACAGCCAGGAGCACAGGTCAGGATGCCATAGACATGCTACATCTGGTGAAACCTCAGAGAATTTGCCAAGGAAAAAGAGGCATAGGACGGGGCTGGGTGTAGGAACTGAGGAACAGCATAGAAGAAATCACATTTAATCCCCACAGAGTCTGTTCACAAGCTCTCTATGTAGGAGCAAACCTTCCAACCAAGCACTGGTGGGGGGACGACAAAATAAAATTAACCTCCCTGTGAGTTGCTCTGCACAGGGATCTGTGTCAAATAAAGAGATGTTTTCTGAAGGCCTTTCCTTGTAGACAAGAAGGTGCATTCATGGCCCTGAAGCAAAGCACCCTCCCCCATAACCACTGGAGGAGCTCAGTCCCCACAGAGCTGAGGCTTGGGAACTGGTGGGACTTTGTCTGAGGGTATTTTTACAATTGAGACCTCAGCTCTTCTTGTTCCATGTTGGAAGCTGCCTGGATCTCTGGGTCTCGAGGACTTCCTTCTCCGCTCAGACTTGGGATTTATGACAGAGCTGAAATTCATTGCCAAACTCCTTCTCAAGCTCTGATAGGGAAATTGCACAAATGGTTTTTCTTACCTTCATGCCAGGTTCACCTGGGAGGCCAGGTTGTCCCATTGGGCCAGGCGGTCCCTGGGAAAAAAAGACAGACAATGAAAAAAACCATTGTAACCAAGCAGAAAACAAGATCAAAGACATAATTCCTTTAGCAGAGACCTCCCGGGACAGCACAGCCCTGGTTGCAATGCAATCACCGCCCTGGAGCTGGCTCAGGGTATGCAGCATCAAAGAGGCACAGCCTGGTTCCTGCAAGGGCTCTGTGCATCTCCCACGCCCCCATTCTCCCCTGTAACTCCTTCCAGCCCTCCGCTTGCTAAGGCTGCTGATCCTGGCAGAGGGGCTGGCACCCCACAGACAGCCAAAAACTACGGGAAGGCACGCAGATAGAGGGAAGGTGTTCTTCCTTGGTGACACAGCTTTGCAATAGAGCGGCCACTCAACACCTTTGGTGCCAATGCCGACTGGGAGCTTTAATCTTTGTACATTTTCTACTACCCTGGGAAGAATGACAATCTGTAAGACAAGACCAAAGCCTGTCTTTAAAGGATTCCAGGGGGTTATTTACTTAGGATATTTGCTTTCCGGACAGCACTCTCCCTTCTCTTCGCAGTATGGAATAAAGGAAAAAAGAACACATAGTCAAAGGGAGCACTCGGCTGCCCAGGGAAGAGAGCCAGTTCCTGGCTTGCTGCAATGGATTTGGGCAGAGGAGGGAGCAGGGCGACTGTTGGGTTTATTAACAAATGGTCAAGTCACGCAATGAGAAAATTCAGGCTCCAATGAAAGCAAAAATCCTGCTTTGGTTTCTCCAGAGGTGCCAGTGCAGAGAAAGGCTCCTGGAAGAGACACGGATTTGAATAAAGCTCTGTACTTTCTTGGTTGGCAGCATCCATAGTGGCTTGGTAGAAGCTTTCCAGCTCCCCAGTGTGGTTTACCACGCTCAGAGCCCGCTCCACCAAGTCTAGCAGCCATGAGAATGGAAACTTTCATGACTCATACACTTTGCAGTAGGCTGTATTAAAAGGTACCTTTGCTGCTGTTTTCACAACCAAGTCAAACATCACGGCTGTTTTACAGTTCAGGATGTATGGAAAGCAGCTACCAAGGGGAACTGGTGCACTCAAAATGCTGATATTTCACGGAGAATCAAATAGAGCAGAGTCTGTAGATGAGCGAGGGGGAAGCCATGGGGGCATCTCCTGCAATCCATCAGGACACTGTTTGGCAACTGCTGCTGCTTTGGTTACGGTGTGTTTGTGCCACTGCTTCATGGCAACAGCAACCCAAAAAGCACTGTCAGCAGCAAAGGCGTTTCTCAGAGCTCCTTTCACTGCCTGCAGCGACTTGAGAAGGGACTGCCTTGGCCATCCACAACCGTGCCTTGCCAGCAAAGGGACCAATGAGCGGGACAGAAAATACCACCTCTCAGTTTGAGGGCTACAGTTTGTTCCTGGCTCTGCACAGTGGTATGGTGTGGTGGTAGAGCCATGCCTGGGACGTGTTTGTGAGAGCTCTGAAATGTTGCTCTTGTTGTGAAGATGGGGCGGCTCAGGTACCAGCTGCGTGTCTATGGCCTGAGATGAGAACGATGTTTGAATTTCTGTCTCTTGCTGTTTGCTTTGGAAGTTGAAATTCAGACTTGAGGGAAGTCCTTCCTACTCATGTCCCTGGGTGTGGAAGGTTGCACCTCTGCCACCTCTGTCAGAAGGTGCCTCTCTCCAGATGAGGGAAAAAGAAATAAAAGCAAAGACCAGACCTACCTTATGGCCAATTTCTCCCAAAGGTCCAGGTGGTCCCTGTGGTCCTTGTGGACCCTGGAAAACAGAAACACAAGGCTCTTTTCATACAACTGTTTTTATTTCTGAAGGGCACCATTTCCTGTAAGGTAAAACACCGGTTCCCTCCCACGCCACAGCAGAGCTATGGGCAGCAAGATGGAAAGACCACAGTGGGTGTACTGAGTCACCACAACAGTTCAGAAGGCCCTTCACCACCTCTCTACCACCTGAAACAACTGCAGTCAGTAACCTGGAAGTGTTTGGTATGCTTTTTTGTCTCTGTCCTGGTCAGTCCCACAGACACAGATGGCAGGAGATAACCCTCATCTTGCTTCAATGGGGAGGGCCAGTACTGCTGGCCCTTCCCAATTCGTGTCTTCATCTGACATCTCCCAGTGCCTCCTTCAAGGCTGTGGGCTCAATTCTGGCACTGCATCCTCCCTCCTGGTCCCCATCCATCTCAACTCTCATTATATCTGACCCTGTCCCAGATCCAACCTTGCCTTTTTTTCCTCCATTTCCTTCCAAAATCCAGCCCACTCCTACACTCTCCGTGTTGATTCATGCCACTTTTATGCTTTTCAGGGGCCTGACCTCATCTTTCCTCATGCCTTGTAGGGCTCTAGACAAGTCTCTCACATCTCTGACCTCACTGCAACTGGCAGAGACAGAGAAATTGGGAGTGGGAAGGAGTAGGGACAAACAGAAAAAGCAATGAGGTGCCTGTGTGTGACAGATGAAGAGAGAGTCATAAGGCACTTGCCGGGTCGCCTGGTGCCCCTTTTGCTCCTGGAGGTCCAGAAGGCCCTTGGATACCCTAGGAAAAAGAAACACACCCAGGTCAGCTTCAACCCCACGGCAATACTTCGTACCTCCCAGCAGTAACACGTATCTCAAAAGCTCCAACAAAGAGTGGAGAGGTCGCCCTGTAAGTGTGAGATATCCACACAGGACCAGGATCCAAAAGTTAGAAACTTGAGTGAAAATGAGTTTCTAAAGGAAGCACGCTCATGGACACTTACTGGAAAGCCACGGGATCCTGTCTCCCCAGTCTCGCCCATCTTCCCCTGTGAACACACAGTGACAGATGTTAGCAGCTGGATCTGTGCTCAGACACCTGTGGTGATTTGGCCAGGAGAAGCTGCAGGTCCCTGGGCACTGCCTGCACCCCTGGAGGGGTTTGACACCTCGCCACATTGGGTAGGTGCTGCTTGCAGGACGTACCTGCAGCCCATCTGGCCCCAGCTTGCCTGGCTCCCCTGGACGGCCCTGCAAAGCAAAAAGACAAACACACGTTGGCAGGAGCACAAATGGTACTGGGGATGCTCTTCTGCACCAGCCCACCTAGTCTTGCATTTTTCTGCACCAGATATCCCCTCCAGTTCCCTGCAGCTCTTGAAAGGCCAACTGCCCAGCACCCTGCTCTGAGGAGCACCCCAACCAGCAGGGAGTTTGGGCAATGAATGACATGACCCAAGTCTCTTTGAGCAAACACTGCTTTGGAGGAAGGTTTTGCTTTCACCGCACAGAGGACTCGTTCCTGCTGGCTGGTGCTCACGGAGCCATTGTGACCTTGGTCTGTCCACAACACAGCCAAGAGCAGTCTCAGCCAAGCTGGCGCTCACCTTGGCACCTCGTGACCCCGGCTCGCCTACTGGTCCATCAGGCCCTCTGGCACCCTGCAAACAAGGCAAAAGAAAGGAAAAAATGAGGGTTTGTCTCACTGGGAAGTACAGCAGCACCCTAGCTGTGGCACATGGAAGGCCACAAGAGCGGTTCTGGGGAAGCCAATCATGTGTGGGGAGGTGGAGCAGGGCAGCCCAGGGCTCAAAAGATCCCTTCTGTGCTTTGTTCTGTTTCGTTTCCAACCATTTGCCAACACACAGCACCAGAACATTTTTATTCCCTTTTAAACTTAATTACCAGATGCAAACTAAAGCCAGAGGAGGAAAGCGTGTGAGGAACAGCCTTACTTTCAGGCAACACTTACACAATGACAGCTATGCAGCGCACAGGCTCGCAGTTCTAGCCTTATTGATATCAGATCTCTTCCTTCCTATAAACACTGCTTTTCCAACTGCTCCTTGGCATATCACACTGCTTCTTGGTCACAAGTGGGACAATAAAGCTACAAAACGGTGGGGTCACCATCCTTAGAGGTTTACAAGAACCACGGAGATGAGGCACTGAGGGACATGGTCAGTGGGCATTTGGGGGTGGGTTGGGGTTGGACTTGGTGATCTTAGTGGTCTTTTCCAAACTTAGTGATTCTATGACAAAACACACAGAAAGACACACGAGTTCCCAGCTGAAGTTACAGCTCCCTGCTCTTTAAGGAAGGGGCTGCTGTTAGGAATCAGGCAGTGCTTGTGCATGTGCATGTGTATGCCAGGAGGAGAGCAGCTGGCCACACCTGCTTTGTCACCTCTGGTCCTGGGGACAGCATCTGTGCCTGGGGGGGTCCAAGAGGCATGGGAGACCTGAGGTGCATGGGACACCCAAGGTGCTAGTGGAACCCACAAGAGCCCAGGCGCCAAGGGATCCTGGTGAGCTCATGGTGCAGCTCAGGCTTGCTGCAGGAGGGGAAGGTGTTCTTCCAGAGGGTCTCAGCTGTGAGAGCTGTGGTCTTGCAAAGAGGACTTGAGCTTCCAGCTGCAGCAGAGCTGAATGCACAGCCCTCCGCACCGCTCAAACCCCAGAAACCCACATGTCACACTGATGGAGAATAAACAGAGCCGTGGTCAGGGAAAATAAAACGGTACAAAAAGGGAATACTGAGAGACTGCATTAATGCACGTCATGTTCATAATCGGGCTGTGATCTCAGCTGGGACTCTCAGGCGCTACTGCGATATAAATAATAAATAATAACACAGAGCGGTGCTAGAATGTAATGGTAAGAGGAATTCTGAGAGTGGGCCAAGGCGGAAATAGAGAAAACAGGAGCCAATGTGCTTAATCGGGATGCGAGCCCAGTGCCAAAAGTAATAAGAGCATCAGGGAGCCAATGCGTTAGAAAAGCAACTCCAGAATGACAGGCACAGGGAGAGACTCACAAAGAACGGCAGTGTAGCAGCAGAAGATGCGCAGGAAACTTGGCCAAATTGTTACAGCAGACAAACGCCGTCAATATAAAGTAATGCAAAAACTTCCACTCTGCTTGGCAAAACCCTGTGCCGCCGAGCATACCAGAGAGCAGCTAACCAAAAGCCTGCATTGCGTGTCAGTAAAACACAGCTCTGCCTGGGCTGCGGGATGGATGGACAGAGGGGCAGCGCCCCAGCACAGCGCTGCAGTCGGGGCTGTTTGCCGTATCCGCGTTTCCTCCAGCAGAGCCCTGTCAGCAGCGTGGCAGGACCTGCCAGGGCAATCTCCCTTCGCAGCAGTCACCTGGCTAATCCCATCACAACGCATCTCATCAGCGCCTGACCCAAAGGAGGAGAAAGTGACCCCGTGTTCGCAAATGCATGTGGCAAGCTTCATCTTCCCCAAGCCTCCTGGGCTCCGACCCAGGATGAAGGCTTCCCCTAATTCGCCCTGACAGGGAAGGCTGCATTCAGCCAATTAGTGAAATCTTCAAATCTCTCTTCTCCTGACAGCGCTGGTTAGAGAGGGCTGAGCGAGGTCCTGGCAGCTCTCCAGCCCATCCCGTGCCAACGCCGTGGCTCACGGCACACTGCCTTCCCCGGGCACACGAGGGCACGCAGGGCACGGACTCATCCTGAGAATGGGGTAGGAGATGCAGTGAGAATGGTTTTCCTGCTGGTGTCAGCATGTGAGGGACACGGATAGTGGGCAAAGCGGTGATAGGCTGATGGTCGGACTTGATGATCTCAGTGGTCTTTTTCAGCCTTAATGGTTCTGTGATCTTCAGGAGCCCATGGAACAGCGAAGGAAGCTTTGCTTTGGGCCACGTGAACATTTGTACAGCAGTGCACAGCTCAGGGGAGGTCCTGCTGGGCCATGGCTGCACACACAGTGCGAACTCTGAGCAGCTTTACAAAGCAAACAGGAAAAAAAGCGGGGTCAGAGGGAGACCTGTCTGCTCCATTGAGCTGTGCAGAGAGATGCAGGTTCACAGCTGAGGGAGATCTGAGAACCTGCGCTCACCTGCAACGTGTAGCTCAATGGCATTGCTATGTCCATCCCAAAGCAGCACATCCGAAGTCACAGGGACGTGCTGGGGCAGTGCCACCAGACCAGATGACACCTCTTATCCACCTACTGACATTTCACTACCATGGTCCAGCCAAATGAAAAGCAAGCAGATGCCCTGACTGAAGCTCAGAGACATCACCAGCCACAGATCCATAGCGAACCCTCCCTCAACCATGCCTAATGCTTTTTCAGCCAACTAGCAAGATCCCTGGGAGCAAACCAAAAACACCTCCGCTATTTCCCCATAGGCAGTTTCTCAGCTGGGCCTGGAATAGGCAACCACTTCCAGGGTGTTTACATAGCACCACAAATTCCTCGTGTTTATGAATTCCCGCAGCCTATGATGCTGCAAAGCAGTGGGGATGGCTGGCAGGGAGACAGCGGTCCTCCACCAGGTGCACAAGTCCTATCTCCTCTCTGCAGGATGCACCTGGGCAATAGCGACTGCAGGACGTGGTGCCAAGGTAGAAAAGAGAAATGTTGCTTGGGACTTGGAAAGCCAGCATCCCATCCAGAGAGGAGAAAACTCCACAAACACGGCTGTTTTGGCCAGAAGAATGGAGCATGGCCACTTCACAGAAGGTTAAGCACATGTCCAACAGCTACACTGAAGAAGGATCATGGTAAGGAAGGCTGGTCCCAGTTCCTCATCCTTCGGGAATCGAAGAGGGGACACCGTGTCTGTGGAAGACCGCTCAGTATTGGTTGGATGTGCAAAGCAAAGAGATGGGGAGGAACAATGCCTTGTCATGACTGAAAAGAAAGTCACAATTCTTTAAGGATGTTCTTTTCCAAAGTTGTACTTCTATCCTGACAACTCAAAAGCTATCACAACATAAATACAGACCCCAAAAAGGCTCCATTGTTCTTGACAATCAAAACCATATTTGCTATTTACGTTTTCTTCAAAAGTGAAATTGCTTTAATGAAGTCTCCACAAACAGAGCTCATGGAATCCACAAACATCTGGCGGAGGCTGCCTTCATGTTTCCACTCTGAATTGAATTACATCCCTTCTGTAAGCGGGGATAGACAGAGGGTAATGTCTGAAATTACAATTGGGGATCATCTCTCCGTCCTGAGAAAACCAAGAGCCGGAATAGCAGGACAAAGCAAGCACATACAGAGTGCTGTGTGCCTGGAATATCTTCTGAGAGTACGAAGAGAAAGAAAACGTGAGAGACAGAGATACAAACCAGAAATCCTCCAGGCAGGAGATCTGCTGGTCCTTACAACACCAACTTTCCTGCATCACTGAAATCTGTAGGATCCAAATTCCCTTTCTCTGCTGGGGTTCTTAGAAAGGATGCCCGCCTTGCAAATTCCATAGGGATTGTATTACTGTGGTTCTGGAGAGGAAACACAGCCCATGGCCGCCAAGCTGAACATCTCTGACACGTGGTGCGTCACTCTGGGGATGGACATTGCTGGCGGGAGTGGTGTGCTGCAGGATTGCTCCTGAGGGCTTGGCACCCCACCTCTGGATCCAGCTACATCCAAACCCAGCTCCCTGCTGTGCCAGCCGACCTCTGTCTTGGGAACTGGATCCAGCTTGGCTCTTGCTTTTACGAGAGTGATAATAAATATCCCCTTCATCCCTCCTGCTGGTACAAGCGGAGCTGAAAACAGCCTGGTGAGGCATACCTCCCTGTGGCTCAAGGACTTCAGGCCAATAGGGACATAAGAAGCTGAAGAGGATTGGACTTGATGAATGTTATGGGTCTTTTACAGCTTGGGTTGTTCTACGATTGCATGATAGAAGTGAGCCTCGCACAAGCCAGGAGCCCAACACCATGGTGATGCAGATGCTGCCATGAGGACAGGCTCAGTGCTGGCAGCGGGGCACTCCTGTCCCAGCACACATCAGAGCCTCTGGCAGACATACCCAATGCGCTCCCACCTCTCTCAGAGCCCGCACAGCCGGCAGCCTGGGATTCATTCAGAAGGCATTTCCCATTCAGCTCCCTGCTGCACTTTTACCTTGAGATATTTTCCGCCGTCCACTCAATGCCTCCCACAGAGGAACGCCTCCACTTTCTCATCTGTCTGCTCATGGAGGGCCCAGACAGCTCAATTAATCGCTGTGTAGCACACAGAAACCTGGCTCCCAGAGGCGCTGTGAGTGCAGGGACATGGGGAGCTTCCTCTGATGGTGGTGAAGTGGTGAAGATGCTCTGCCCAGCCATGAGCTCAAAGCTGAACCCCCATACACATCTGCTGGGCTTGGATGTCATTGGTGCCCTTCTAGCTGTAAAGCATAGAGATGTTCCAGAGTACATAACTGTGGCTACAGTGCTTTCTAGCTGGTTATTCTATTTCCTTTTGCCAATCCCAGCTATTCAAATGGAGTATTAGCTCTGGTATACGGAAACATATGCAGCCCTGGGACGTCCTGAATTCCCCAGGCAGGAGTTGCAGTAGAAGCAGAGTGGGGGTGGGCAAAATGTTTAGTTTACTTCAGCCTACGTCTTTGAAAACGAAACATGGAAACAGATATCATAAGGTCCTTGGAGGGAGAAATGCAAAATATGTTGTTACTGGGGCCTTCAGCAGAATACATGTGTGCTTGTTATTAATACTTTGTAAAGCAGCTGGATAAGGGGTAACAGCCCACAGCAGAGATGCTCCTGCAATGAATGTCCCGTTGAGGAAGAAGAAAGACTGAGGAGCTCAGTGGGACGCGGGCTGGAGGACACAGCCAGGAAAACAAGCAGCTTTGGCAGGTCTGGAGGTCATTCTGCTGTCGGCTGTCACCCAAACAGAGCAGGAAGAACCACAGTGAGCTGACACTGAGTGTGTGTGAAATATTCACCCAGTGTAACATGCACTCGTAGCACTGTCAGCAGTGCTCGGCAGTGCTGTGCCCCAGTGCCAGGCTGGGGGCCAGCTCTTCCCAGGCAGGGCAAGGGTTCACACGAGCTTCACGCTGGTGCTGTTACATACACACGGATAAAGTCAGGGCCTTGTGCTATGGGTTGGAAAAACACACAGGCCATGCTTGTAAATGACAGTGCCAAACACACCTTTCTGACAGCCCTGCACAACACTGGTAGCACAGGCGCCTTTCCCCGTCCTTTACACGCACTCCCTTCCCCAGCTGTGACCCACTCTCCGGTGACCAAATCTTCACCATCCTCACCAGAAGCATCCACAAACCCTGTCTGACACTGCAGGGGGCTGGGACAGGCTGAACAACTTTCACAACAGCACACTTGGACAACCTTCTGCTCACCCCCATCACTTGCATTCTCACCCCGTGAGACTTGTTTCACAGCATCACAGACATGGGCCTGCAGACGTGCTGCCCCAACCTCTGTGAAGATTCGCACCCCAAAACCAATCAGCCAGATTCACAGAATCATAGAATTGTTACAGTTGGAAAGATGATGTTCAACCCCAGCCCACCCCCATGCCCACTGACACGTCCCTCAGTGCCACATCTCCATGGGTCTGGAACACCCCCATGGACGGTGCCCCCAGCACTCCCTGAGCAGCTGTGCCACTGCAGCACCGCTCCTTCTGAGAAGAAACATTCCCCAGTACCCAACCTGAACCCCCCCAGCACAACCTGGGGCCATCACCTCTCATCCTATCACTGTTCCCACCTCACCACAACTTCTTTCAGGGATTGCAGGGAGCAATGAGGTCTCCCCTGGGCCTCCTCTGCTCCACACTAAGCCATTCCAGCTCGCTCGACTGCTCCCCACAGAGCTGTGCTGAGACCTCTCACAGCTCTATTGCCCTTCTCTGGACACACTCCAGGGTTTCAATGTCTTTCTTGATTCCCCTTCCAAAGGCTGGAAGAGAAGAGGCATTACAGCCTGCAGGGAGCACTTACCCGGCGGCCCTTCACCCCTCTGATCCCTGGTGCACCGCGGGCTCCTGCAGGACCCTGCAGGGAGAGGGAGTACAGTGAGGACGTGCGAGGTGAGCAGGTGATACCCCACGTCCCCCCATCAACCACAGAGCCCCTACCAGCAGGTGGGCTCCTGAGCTCCTGCCAACCCACAGCCACGTCTGCTTGGCTGCAAACAGTCTTTTTGCAAACTCACTGATTGTCTCTCGGTTATCAACATTTAGGCCAAGCTTTCTGGCTCAGGTCTGTATGCTTGAGTTGTCTGTGTAAGCGGTACGATTTGAGCATCCAGTTGAGCATCCAGAATTCCCTCCGCAACTATTAAAAGCAGCTGTTGCGCCATGTCGGCACAAAACATAATCATAACCAGGACGTTTTCTTCTCTTATCCAAATACAAAGACAGACACCTCATCTTAGGTATCCAAGTTTGCCTTCTTCAGCCAAACTCTGATTTTATTTTTGAGCAATTGTTGCCCTGTGAATGCTGCACAAATATCCATGCTGGCAGGCAGATGCTGCTTTCATTCAGACTATTGGTGTCCCTCTCGGGTTTTCTTTGTTCTCTCTTGATTCATTGAGTACATATGGGAAATACAGAAGAGAATTTAAGAGCTTTTTTTCGGTCACAGTGTGTATCGGATTCAGATACCGAGGGATGTGTTCAATTAATAGGACTTATGTCTATATTACAACTTTAAAAACCTGTGTTTGAATCCGGTGCCTTTCTGCTGTCAGAAAAGAAAACCTCAGAAGGACACACTCTTACTCTCTCAAAAATTCCACATCGAGTTTGCTATTTATATATTAATAGTTTCTGCCAACTGCCAACCCTGAGAGCTCCACCAAGGACCAGAACAGAGCCGGGCTGTGATCTCCCAAATGCTTGTACCACTGCTGCTCATAAAGATCTTACTTTTGGAGCTGAGTTATTCTGCATGGCATGCACGTCCAGAACACAAACACTGTGTTGTTCGCACTCAAAATGGAAAGGTTGGTTTATGGCAACTCTGCTTCTAATCTCAGTTAATCTCCCTTTGGCTGGTGAGGTCAGTAGTGAGTGGCACAGGCAAGCAATAGATGTGTCAGATGCCTGCTTTATAGAGATTTTTATGATAAACACATACTGAAATGAAATTATTTGTTGGTATTTGGAATATCCTACTGAAAGTCTCGGACTATCCCAAATAGCTCATTAAAAGATTAATTGAGATGGCAAAATTCAGAGGGCAACAATTAGATACCATGCTGGGAATGTGAAGCATTATAGAGACGAGTAACCTTTGAGTATATACATCATCTTCAAAACCACAAACTAACACAAAAAGTATACCATGATGGTGAGCAAGAAGGGGGAAAAGGAACTCAGAACCCTCAGTGAGCTGAAATCAAGGGCAGAGTCTCCTACTATTGACTACACCTTTGCTTCCCATTCACCCTCTGTTGAATTAATCAGGCTCAGTGGATAGCTCCCTCTCAAGTGGATAGCTGAGGACAAATAACAACAACATGCCACAGTTCTGGCTGAAGAAGCGAATAATGAAGGGTTGTTTGGTGGAGAAACAGGAAGAAACAGCTGCAGTTAATAAGAGCAGGGATTTAATATTAGCGGATTATTTGATTTGCTGGCTTTGCGGGGAAGTTTGACTTATTGAATTATGACTTTTTAAAATGCAGCCTTGGGGGAAACATTTTGCTTGGATGAACCTGTTGGTCATTTGCCTGCAGGAGAACAGGGCACTGAAGGAAGTGGAAGGACCGCTGTCGCTGGTGGGCACTGAGCATCCCCATGCTCCTGCGCTGGGCAGAGCTGCCATGAGGCTGAAGGCCAAACCTTTGGCACTCCCCACTCCACTCCTGTAATCTTCCTCCCGACTCACCACAATGTGGGAATTCACACGCTGAGCAAAACTGGTTCATCAACTGTCCTTCAAACTCGAATCAGCTGAGACACAGTTGTGTGACTCAACACATGAACGCCTAGGATACAGGATGCTGACTGCTGGTATGCACTGTTACAGGGATGATAAAAGCTTTACTTACTGCTGGTCCAGGGATGCCGGGAAAACCCACTGCTCCTGGTATCCCAGGGTGCCCCTGCGAGGGAAGGAAGAACATCTGGTGTGAGTCTCTAGAATCTGCCCAGCCCTTTCCACCTCCAAGTGAGAAGACAGAAAATGAGGCACCGCTGCTGCTTGCAGGTCAGGCAGGACTGTTATTTGCTGGGGTAAAAGAGCTTATGGGCAGATGGCCCAGGCCAGGCTGTCAGCCCAGCCCCAGCTTTGCTAGCAACTAAAGCAGCTAGGTTTTCTGAACAACCCAGAACACAGTAGGCTGAATTACTGTGATAATCTGTCTTTGGGTCCTGCGCTATGATACACAGGGGGTGCATGTCAAGAGTGAGACAGGATCTCATCAAGGTCCCTTCCTAAGCAAGCATCCCCGAAGAGAAGTGCAAACAGCACAGTAAAGCAGCATGGTGTGCTGCCCAAGCAGCTCCACATCTCCAGCTACCTCTGACAACACAGTAGGGTGTGAACAACAGGGGTTTGGAAATCCCTGCTCCCGAACCCAACTGTTCAGAAGCCAGGATGCTTGGGAAAAGGTCATCATGGAATCACAGAATCCTTAAGGTTGGAAAAGATCTCTAGGGTCAAGCCTATCCATCAACCCACCCCACCATGCCCACTGACACATCCCTCAGTGCCACATCTCTGGAACACCTCCAGGGACAGTGTACCCACCACTCCCCAGCAATCTGTGCCAGTGCAGCACAACTCTTTCTCTGAAGAAATTTCCCTAATATCCAATCTCAGTGTCCCCTGGCCCAACTTGAGGCCTGCAGGTAATCCTTCAGGTGCCACAGCTCAAGCTTCCTAGTTGTCTCTATCTGATACAACTGGTCCTTAGCAGCAGAGATGCAGAACCCAACGTTTCTCTGCAGGAGAGACTAAGGCTGGGGAGTGGCGATACCTCAATAAACAATCAAATGGCATCCCCATCCTGCAGAGCCAGGAAGGATTTCAGGTATTCTCATGCAAACCCAAAGACCAGGATCCTTCATCCTTCCCTAGGACAGAGGGAGAGGTAGCAGCGAGAGCGAGAGAATGCAGACTTACTCCTTACCATCGACCCCTTGACTCCAGGAGGGCCCGGGGGTCCCACTGAGCCACGGTCACCCTGGGAGAGACAAAGGTTTGAGAGGGATAGTGAGGAATTGTGATCTACACATCATGATCTACAGCAGCGATATAACTGAAAGATCCCCACATTGCAGTCCGTGCTACCAGATTTCTACCAGAAAGGCTTCTGGCACAGAACACAAGCCATCCTCTTTCAGGTAGCCATCTCATCAGAGTAGGTAATGGACAACAAGTGTGAGCTGACCTTCTGTATCCCAAGAGATGCATCTTCAAACACTGAGGGATAAGAACTGAGCAGACAAACCCACTCTCAAGTCCCTACAGTGCTGGGGCTGGATCCCACCCACGGCACCACATGTCCTACAGAGGAGAGCTGTGAACGTGAGGGCTGAGAATCACAGTGACAAAACACAGAGAAACTGCCCGGTATGGGTGGCTGTGCTTTCAGGAGACTGCAGGCGTTTCTGGGGGACGCTGTGGCTCACACTGAGACCACAG
>PPHD01017944.1:0-14806 GCA_002909625.1 Bambusicola thoracicus
TTTCCTGCGATCAGATGGAACAAATACAAGTTTTCTCTCAGTAAATAATGTTGTCCGTTGTCTTTGGGAATTTTTTAGCTTTTTATTCTTAGCCAGCTATATGTGTTTATTTGTAGCAAAGTGCTTATGTTTGAGTGACACTTAAAAATCTTCATTTCTCACACCACTTTGATTGAAATTATCTGTAACTTAAATTTTCCATGTTTTTGTTTCACTAGATAGTAAATATACTGCAGAATTACAGCAAGTTACAGTAGATAGCAACTAAGGATGAAATTGCAGTAAGAAGTACTACTGGACTAAATTCAGTGGTTCCTGTTTTTATTAAAATTGATACCAAATAACTTAATACCTTGGGCAAAACTCTAGAGGCTATTGGGGAATAAAATTATATCAAATAAGTAATTTCTTTTATTTCAGGAAAAGATGTACTTTTTTGGTTTTCTTAGTACTTGAAGACAGCTAAGAATATTTATAGACACATTATGAACATGGAAGACAGATTTTCAGCAAGGAGTAACTAATGGAAACTAATATGAGAGCTTCAGGCTAGGAATACCACAAGGGTCATGGCAATGACCTCAGACTAGTTGAAAATGTATGTGGTGAAATAAGAGAGACGAGTCTTGTGGGTGTGGAAAGAAAGAACTGCTATTGAAGAGATTCTTCCACAATGCTTAAAAGTGTTACTGGAATAAATTTGTTTCTGCATAACTTTTGCAGAGTTTGTCAATAAGGGCACCAACTTTGTGTTATCTTTTTTTTTTATCTGATAGTGAGGGAAGAACAATATGGGTCTGTGCCACTCTTAGCTTTATATTTTATAATTGTGTCAAAGATAAACCAAAGGAAAACTGAAATGATCTTGGCACTGTAGTTTAAAAGATTGTTTAACCTGATTTTGAGGAAATGCTTAACAGTCTCTATTGTGATCTCTGGATAGCCCTGAAATGCTCCAACAGAAGTAGTCATCATCAAGATTGTAGAAGTTATCCTTAGAGTTTAAAACTGATACAGGTCTGAACAGAAACAAACATGGGTTCATTTTCTCACTTCTGCTCTTGGCATTGCTGCTGACTTCACTGTGAGAGAAAGTACAGATGTATGGTGGCTGTATGGTGGAAGATTAAGTTAAACCAGCATGTAAAGACAAAGGCTGTCCATTGTCTCAGAAAGATATGGTTTATTGATGGTTAGATAAAGAGTAAAACTAATCTAATGACAACTGTACCAAGCCTTAACACTATGTTATTTACTTTACTTTTGAAAACATAACTCAACTTGGTTTCTGGCTATTCTTACTGTATTTCCTCACCGTGTACTCTATATTTCTTCTCCTTAAGATACAGCTTTCTTTGCTAATTTATCTAATTAACTGTTCACTCAACAAGTCCTAGAGGTCTTCCATACATATTTTTTGTATTTTAGTTATATCTACTTTTACACCTTTGATTTAAAGACATTCCAGAGCTGCCAGTGCATCCAGCCTTTGATTGATTTATTATTATTATTCCAACCAGCTTTACTAATTATTTGAAACTTTCAAATTGGATGCAAAATTTCCAGAGGTTAAAAAGAGTGGCTGTGCCAAAAAACAATTAACAGTGCCTTATTCATGCCACTGATTTCTGTATCTGTGGGAAAGTTTAAATGCATGAGCACATAGCACCAAACATCAGCCGAATACATTGATACGTCTCTTCAGGTGGGAGCCCATGGAATAAGATATCAGATTTTCAGTACAGAAATTTGCAAGATGTCTTCCCTGGACAGTTGTTTCTTGTGGCTTCACGGGAAAGAAACCAATTGACACCAATGCAAGATTTGACTGTATTTTCTTTCACAATACTGAGAAGTTACTTAACTGCTTTGCCTTGGTTTTCTTTGCTTGATTATGAGCATAGCAGTATTTTACCATTTAAAATCTATTGTGTGAGAGAATTAATTGGTATTTGTAAAGTTCCTAGAAGATTATTTAATCATATCTCTTAACTTATTCTTGATCTGTCAGGTATTTAACTTTTCTGTACTGTTGAATGCTCCACGTTTTTCTCACTAAAATAATCAGTTTGTAGACATAATTCCTGCTCTGTAAGTAAAAGCCAGTTGTAGTTAAACCTCTTCCAAGCATCCTCAAACTGACTTTCAACTGCCCAGTATTGAGGTCATTGCTAGCAATAAAACCATGATAGCATGTTGTTTAGTCAGGATTAGGTCAGCACTGTGGATTAGATGATGGTGCTGAGAGATGTGAGCTGGGTGGTGTCATGCTGCTTGCATAGCATTAGTTTTTGCCATAAGGAATAAGCCTTTACCACTTGTAATAAGGAGTTAGGAGCTTGGTGGTGTGAGTATGGTACAGCTCCTTGCCCTGTAGACGTCCTGGATCTCATGAGTTCACTTATGGTTCACCATTATGTAAGTTTCCTCAATGGCCAGGTAGATTCTACAACCCTTGTTACAGCACCAGCAGACATATCTGAGCCCAGCTCCCTGCTCTGGCTCTGCTGTGGCTCTGGGAGCCATAGTTGCAGCATGGGCAGTCCCCAGAACTGTGCTAGCTGAACTGAAGTCTCAGAGGGGCTGATCTGGGCACTCTCTTCACGCAACTCTGGTGTACTTACCTTGTCCATGTGGCTTGGCCTATGTAAAGCAGGTTAATGCTGCACCTCAGTACACTGTGCTTTGCATACAGATGAGCCCTGAGGGAAGAGACTATTTTGCATGTCCTTCTGTCAGTGACCCTTCCTAATGCGAGGAGCAGAAAGTGGTTTGGTTTTGAAAGACCTCTGTATGCAGGAAAGGAAAGGGTGGTCATGTGGTGTGTAGCATGATCATCAGAAGATCTGGATTATATGTTTGTGAGCTTTACTTTGAAAATGGCCTTTCACCTCTTGGGTGTTTAATTTCCCCTTCTATAAAACATACTTTTCTGTTGACAGGAATTTTGTGAAGCAATTTGTAAAGACGTTTAAGTTTCTAAGGCCTAGCTTACACATAAATGTTTTTTACTATAGCCCGTGTTTCATGCTGTAGCCCATTTCCCACAGGGCAAAGAACAATCAGAAATTCCAGAGGTGTTTCTGAACCTAAGTTATCCCAGCACAAAGAAGGGGAAGCCTACCATTGCAGTTTGCCCTGTAGATGTAGAAAAGCCCAGGGCTGGCAGCATCTGGGAGCACCCTGAGGTGGTAGTGCAGCACTGACAAACCTGGGCTTTGAAGAGTTACACGGTGCAGTTCCTCATGCACTCTGTTGTATGCTGTCTTCCTGGAGTAGCAGGGCATGTAATAGTCCAGTTTGGTTTGTGTTGTTTAAAAATCAGCATAATCTTTGTGTGTCAGGTAAATCCATTGTGACAGAAGCATAAGTTCAAGATGACTTGCACGGTATTCAAAGACATTAACATCTCTTTTGTTTAGCATTCTTTCCAGTATATTTGCTGGCTTGTGCCCTAACAGAACCAATACCCGAGTTATATTCTCTTTCTTCTTGCTTTAGTTCTCCAAGGGAGTAATATTTTAGCTGAAAGTAAAACACACTTCACAGTTCCAGCATCTTCTATGAAGTTGGCCATGGGGATATTGCCAGAGTTCAAAGTTTCAGCCCAGCAATGTGTGTGAGAAAACTAATGTCAGTTACTTAAAATAATGCATTTTGAAGTCTCTTTATCCCATCATGCTGAAACTGGGTTTGTAGGACTGAGCAGTTAGTTTTGTCAAATAGGAAATGCACTAAAGCATTGCTATGTCATGAAACATATTGGACACCTCAAGAGGAAAGGCAGTAGATTATTTAAAGGACTTCTGATTTAAGAGAGAGTAAGGAAAGGAGAATTTATTATGCCTTTGGCAGTGTATTTTACCCCTACAGTAATACTGTGGTCAGAACATTTCTCTGATTTGTATATTAAAGCTCTCTATTCTAAGTCATGATCATTTGGATAGCACACACATTTGATTTGAAAATCAAAGACAACTGTAATGTTGTTTTGGATCAATATTTTGTGGCAGTATTTGAGGACAGGCAGATTCAAGACTTTGCTGGAATAATTCATGCTTGTGAATGAGAAAGATTTTCAACTCTACCATTTCTGCTGTGTAATGTTTTCAGTAGCTCAGTATTCAGAAGGCATTTATGGGCCTAATATGTAAAAATGCTATTTTCTGCATTCTGTGCAAAGGCTCAAACTAGGCAGAAAAGAGAGTCACACACACTTGCAAAGCTATGTGAGAACTCTGTATTTTTATTCAAAATACACTTCTTTCTGTTTAATCCAAGAAAGTTTCCAGTAACAAAGCATTGAAGATTCCTTGTGTTCTGCCTAAGTCAAAAGCTATAATCACAAATGAATAGGTTTATGTTCTTGGAGCAATGAATTAAACATAGTCATTGAAAACAAGTGGTATTTAAATACAGTTCGTTTCTGAATTCCATAAAATGTTTCAAAGCAGCGAATATTTGTATGAGCACTGAAAAACCATTTTTCCCTTAGAAGAACATAGAGATATGAATGATGCCTCAAATTAAAAATAAAATAATCGTTTAATAACTCATGATATATCGACATCCAAAATAAAATTTTCAGGAAAATTTTCCATGACTTTTTCAGTCTGAAACAGTTTTATCAGCTGAAGGAAAATGGAAGTTTATATTTGAATTCCTAAAGGATCTGATTACAATTTTGATAAAGGAAAAAGAGCTACTCTTGATAATCGTAGGAAAATGATTAAAACAATCTGTTCTATAAAAGAGCCTAATATTAAATTATTGAGTAATATTGAGTAGTTTGTTAAGAATTCTTAAAAAATTAATCTTTCTTTCCTAGCTGTGAGCACAATTACTTACCAACTGATTGTAGATATGGGTATGTGTTCGTTACTATACAGAGATTTTGGACAGCGTAGTGACAAAAACACTAAAGACTAAGAGGAAGAAAAGCACATCTTAGATTAAAATACCTTCTGTTCTTACTATATGCATTTACATTCTAGGACTCTAGTTTTTCCTATTGCTTTTGATCAGTGTTTAGAGCTGAGGACTGCCAATCCCATTGTTGATGACTATTAACTGAGAATGAACAACCACCCAAGTTTAGTGATTTGCTGAGATTTGGCGATAACTGATGGTAACAGCATTGAGGATCTTGAGTTCTTAACCATCCTGTTTGTGTTCCCAACCCTCCTGTTTGTATTCACTATGTCGACACATATGCTGCAATTACTGTGGTGAATTCAGTTTATGTAAAGTACCCTGCCTAGTTTTAGTCTACCTGCAGTTGTTGTTGGCATATGCAAAGGCATGGAAGCACAGAACTCCACTCAGGCTCCAAAGTCTGCCTGAAAATGTAATAAGGATGTGGCAGTAGTTAAGCTTGAATGCTTTTCATCTGCCATTACATGTTAGCAGCATCCGGACTCGTTGGGGTAAAACTGCCTTGCTTGTACCTACATGAAGGACACTGAATGCAGTGTCAATGTTTCTGTGATAACTATATAGGTTGTTCCAAAAGTAATGCTTTCTATTTATTTCCACGTATTTGATATAGCAAATTCTCAGCTGTAAAACACTGTTTTTCAATATGGTCACCATCATTAGCTCTGCATTTTTTACTAGTGAAGAACAAGAGCCTGGATGCTGTGCTCATATAAATCAACACCAGCAGATTTGACCAACTGTCACCGTCACCACTGCTGAAATGCACTGCACTCACATCCCTGTTTGGTCTCCATACCTGTTCAGCAAGTGTCTGTGAATGTCAGTGGGTGCAGTTTTTCCCACGTGGAGGAATTCAATTCCACACCTTTGCTTCATACTTGCTTCCATGTCAGACACCATTCTGTTAGACTGCCCTTCTGCTGCCATCTGTCACACGGCAACAAAATGTGATGGGATATTGGTGGGAAGGTTCCACCTCTCCTGCCATACCACCAACACCTGCCTGTGATGTCATGGGCCAACATAATAAAATAGGAGACATTACTTTTGGAGCAGCCCTTGTAGCTATGTACTTTCTGTCTTTATTGATTAAGAATGTCAGCATTTTGCAGTTCAGCATCTAAGATCATTCTTGTTTCTCCCTGAGTGCTAAGGATGCTTATCAACACAGCTACAAAACTGAAGAGACCTGAAATGGTTGTGTGTGACCTTAGTTTTACTCCTGCTGGGAGTTTCACCTAGGACTTTATACTATATAATGCCAGCAAATTGAATTATGAATATAAAACTACTAGTGCGAAAATGGAAGTCTATTTTCTGGAGGGGATTTGTTGGGTACACGCAAGGCTAAGACAAAAAACTTATGTTTAAGAGAAACTGGGTGGTATAAAATGGTGAAGGTCTTCCTCAACTACTTTAAAAATAAAAGTACCTTTTGATTTTCCAGCACCTTCCACTGTAGAGCAGACATACTGCATTTGGAATTTTCCAGTAGCCTTCTTGAAGTAAACTTCTGATTTGTCTAACTGAAGAACAGTAAAAATAGGCTTCTCAGCAAAGTGTGGTACTCAACTCCAATCCTGTGCTGAAAAAACGTTCTGTTTGCTTTATGTGCAAGAATTGTGAGTTGATTTTTCTGTCCTGTGTATGGGCTTGACTTACATTCCACATGGACTTGGAAGACCAGATCATTTATGTGCACTTACAAATATTAAATTTCCTATTATCTTTTGCTTGTAGGAGTTTTGTATCTTCAATATGGAGATGAAACAAAGCAGCTGAGGATGCCAAATGAAATCACAAGCACAGACACAATTCGTGCCCTTTTTGTAAGTGCCTTCCCCCAGCAGCTGACAATGAAAATGCTAGAATCGCCTAGTGTGGCCATTTACATCAAGGATGAGAGCAGAAACATATACTATGAACTGTGTGATGTGAGGTAAGTATAAAAGGAATTACAGCTGTTGGGTTTTGGATTTCTTTTGTTGTTGTTGATGATGATGTTTTGTTTTGTTTTATACAGTGAACTTAAAGATTAAAAAGGTGTGGAGCTGATAAGTATCTAACACATAGAGGCTTAACACTTAAAAGCCTGTTCAGTGATATCTGAGTAATATGGGAGGCTTGATCTGGCACTGCCTTAAGCTGTAGGTGCAACATCTGTTGCACAAGCCATTGATGAATGGTGTATCTCATTCAAATATACATACAATTCATGCAGGTTCACAGTTAATATTTTATTGCATTTTATCTGAGACATAAATATTTAACATACTGAACACAAAGACTTACAGAAAATATAGTTTTTTTTCTAGCAGAGCAAAATCTCCAGGTGAGCCTCCAGATTCAAAAATAAATGTTACTGATGTCCTCACAACAGTTTTAATTATTTATTCTCTTACACTGCCAAGGATTTGTAGCATCGGTGACCACTGCTGCAGCAGCCTCACCACCTTCCTTTTCATGTCAGGATGCAGCAACTGATGCAGACACTTTCCTTCTCTACTTCCGAATTCAGTCTCTGGCTAACATCTGGATGGTTCTTTCTGTCATCTGTTAATCCTGATGTCTGTGTTCTTAAAGCAGAAGGATCAGATTCTTAGGGGATGTACAAAGTCCCAAAAGATGCCACAACAGAACTCTAAGACGTACTACAGGCATGTCGCACTATAGAACTGTTCAGGGAGATGTGGTGTGCTTTTGTGCCATCCGTCTTGCTAGAGCCTGAGGTAAAAAGAATGGACAGAAGAACCTAAAGGGATGAAGAAGAAAGTAGAAAAGACGTTTCCTTTCTGCCAGTCAACTTGTAGTGCAGGAATTGGTTGTGAAAGTAAGGGAAGTGCATGGCCCACTAGTGCCTTGTTTCTTCTGGAGATTACTTGAGTACAAGTTGGGGTTTTTCTAGCATTGCCACTTCACATTCTGCCATTACTCTTCTTTCTAGTCTTTGAACAGCACTGCACCCCAGTTTTTCTCCTCTGTCTCACTTTCCTCAGTCTCTCTATCCAGTGTCTTGTCATCAACCAGCCTCTTGAATTTCAGTTTCTGGCTTTTTTTTTTGTGTGTGTGTGTTTGTTTTTTTTTTTTAATCTTTCTTGTTTAGCAGTCTTCCACACCCTAGTTTGGCCACTGTTACTCCAGTTTTAAGCCCAATCTGATGATTTTTACATCCTCATTCATCACGTTCTCAAGTTTCGTATACTTCAAGTAGTCTATTCACTATATCTGATCAAGTGGTTAAATCAAGATAGGTGTTACAATGTTTCTGTTCCTGAGCACCTTATTGCCAACTGTAGTCTAGCCACCAGCTCTTTCACTTTATCCCTCCATCTTCCCTGGAGTTTCAGACTAGCGGTTTATGACTTCATCCCCTCCCTGCCCCAGTGTTGCTATTGTTCATTATCTTAATACTGCTCCACTCCACCTTTCTTCCCATTGCATGCATCGTTCTGCCAGAATCAAGCATACCTCACTCTCTGCTTTCTCTGTTCCTATGCCTGTATTGTAGATCATTTCTAGAGGAAATGCCACATTCCAGCTGACTTCCTCTATAGCCAAACTCCCTCCTTCAGTTGCCAACCTCCTCCAACAATTCTAGCTTACTGGAGTCCAAAGTATGCAGTACTGGTAGCATTTGTAACACCTTCTAATGATTTCCACATTTTCTCCTTTTCTGTTCCTTACTCTTTCACATGATCTTTACACAGCATCTCCCCAAAGAGAACAGATAAAAAGTATAATTTTCCTCTTCTTTGCTTCCCATCTCTCCCTTCAGTTATCTTCCTTCTTCCTTGCCTTAAATACAAGCATTTCAGTTGACTCTGAGCTCTCCACTTGACTCATCTTCCTCTGTGCCTCAAGTCTTTTGCCTTGTCTTCTTATTAATGTCTTGCTCTATTATAGTGCCTACTCTTTATGATGCAAACATCTTTCTGTGCTTCCCAACAAAACTCTCTCTTCACACAAAGTAAATTTCCACTGTCCACCCCATCACCTTTCTCTCCTGCAGTAAGCAATCACTGTAACTGTTGGTGGAGTTTTACTTGTTTCAGTTCAGTCAATCCTGGACCCATTTCCACCCTCCCTCATGTTTTATTCTTCTGATTCCAACCTGTCTTTTGTTCCCAACTGTTCCATTATAATTGTTCAGGTCACCAACTGGCTAGCTTTTGTGAACATTATACCCTTATTCTCTCAGATATCTGATGTATACATTTATTGTTTTCTTCTTGGAATCTTGATCGCCCTTTATTTCAAGGAGTTTTCTTCCCCTATTTCTTACTGTTTCTCTTCTTTCAGTTATCACTTGAGGGATCATATTCTCAAGCACTGATTTTCTGTTGTGGTTTTTTCTATCAAAAATTATACATGCCAGTGAAACTAGCTCAACTGTTGATGTCTTCCCTGTGAACATCTGCAACTGGATGGCATGAAACCTGCCTCTTTTCCCCAATGAAAATCTTGATCTTCTCTTTTAACATAGTCTCAAGCACCATTAGTTTCTACTCAGATTATGTTATTCATTAGACCATTCCACTCCCTCTTCTTTTATTTCTTTTTTTTTTCTTTCTTATTTAATCCTTGGGGATAAAGCACTGCTTGCTACTTGTGCCCCCAAATCAGTCCTTTTCTTAATCTGGTTCATGAGTCTGCATTCACTGTTGACTTTTTTCAGATTTTTTTTCTTCATAACATCCCTCTGATGCAGCCTTTCATTTCACACCATGTAGTGATAAAACACTTGGCTAAATCATCAACTTTTAAACATTTTTTGACACCAGCTTTAAACATCTAGCTTTTTTTACAGCAACTTTTGTAATGTTCTTTTCCTGACATTCAATGCAGGTAATCTTGTTCACTCTACTCATTCAAAGGAGGCAATAAATGCTATTCTCCTGGCTCATCGGGAAAACTGTTTCACATGTATTTTTTTCACTTGTCCTCTGACTGTATCTTCTCCACCTAATTAAATAAAAACTACTTGTCTTCATTATGAAGGCCACTCCAAGCCCACTTCAATACTACTTTTCATTTCTTGTTCAGTACCAAGTGCCATCTGCTTCCACTTGGCTAGTAATGCCAACTCTCACTGTACATCTTTAATTTTCCAACAAGTGCCTTCATGCTCCCTCTTAGGAAGCCCTCTGTCATGCTTGGAAGGAGTCCTCCACAAACATCCGCAAAGCCACTGTATTGCTCTTCTTCCAGTTCCACTTTTACCCCTTCTCACGCATTCCCTATTCAGGGCATGACCATGGTGCCAACATCTGTTTACTGCCCTTCAGCCTGCAGAGGGTATGTTCTCCTTGTGTCTTTCTGTTCCCTTGTCTTTCTGCAGCTATCTTTGTCTTTTGTGTCTTACGCTCATCTTTTAAGCTGGTAAAGAGGTTGTTTTCCTAGGGTGTTGATACAGCACACACATATCACTGAGGCCTTTGAACATGCCATGGGCATCTGGGAGCTACAGTAATGCAAATAGTAGTAATTATGAATATACAGTAATATATACCTGCTATCAGTGGTGTTTATCTTAGAATAGCAACATGAGGTGAAACAGAATTCACTTCAGAGATCAAATGCCTAGTATTTTGGTGATTTGCCTTACAGCAATGTTTTACTTTAACATGTCATGTTCCTACAAGAAGTATTTATGGAGAATGCTTTAAAAAAACAAAACCTCCAGTTAGTTAAGTAAGTACCATCTCATAGCTATCAGAGTGAAAAAAGGAGCAGATAAAATTCATTTAAATGAAAAATACTGCATTTCTTGACTTGAAAATGGAAGAGTTAGCTTTGCATCAAAAAGAACATATTTCTAAGTCTGAGGCAGAAAATGATAACTGAGACTACCAGCGCAAGTCTCAGTGCAGAAGGATCACATTTGTAAGATGGAAAACAGTTTATATTACCATAAATAATTGAAGAACTTGTACTTGCCGCAAGGCAGCTATTTTCCTATGCAGCCTACAAGTAAACACTCATAAATACTAACTTTCTCATCAGCCCTGCAGTTCTTAAACAGACGGTACTGATCTGCCTCTTGAGCTGTGGAGTTTCTTTAATAACTACTTGACATCTACAACAGCAGCACAAGTTCTGACTAGCTACCCATTCAAAGCAATCACTGATTGTAATATGACATTGGAAGAAAGAAATTGGACCTGCCCAAGCATCCTTTCCTTCATTTTTAAACGATAATCCCTGTGATTAACATCAGTTCAGTAGACTTGTAGCTGCACCTGGAGGAAAGGAATTCAGTCACATGTGTGAGTAAATCCTCTAGAGATCACTACTGGGAAATGAAAGGAATCGCAGTTTTGAAAGGATGTGAGTGAATGTAGATTGGAGACTTTGCTACTGATGAAATGTGAACAAGAAATCAGCAGAATTCTGTGCAAATTTCTAAGCCATAAAATTAACAGAAGGTAGGTTTTGAAACAACATAGAATACTTCTGTCATCTAATTCTTTCCTAAATGTAATAGTTTAAAAATGCACTTACAAATGACAGTGTTGAATTAAAGAAAACAAACTCTCAGGGCTTTCTGTCTAAACCATTTCTGTGGGAGATTTCACCAGAACTTTTACTTGTTTATTTGGTTTTCATAACTCCTTTTTTGTTTCCCTTAAAACCCCATCTTTATTATAGATAAAGTTTTGAGGAATAATTTATCTGCTGCTGCATTTTTAATTTTTACTTATTTTTTTCTGATTTGTGAATAAGTTGTTAAGTGGAATTGCTTCAAGAACAATTGCAACTAGAAAGACTATTTTCTTTTATATTCTCTCTTCCTAGAATAGCAAAAATTCATGTGGGTTGCATACACAATAAAACATGTAAATATTAACTAAATCCTTCTGAGCGCTGAGTAAACGTTGAAGCTCTATTGTCTTCAAAGTGCTTTCACTCTGTGGCAGGACCTTGAAAGAAACTTAACACTATCTAATTTTTATGGGTGTGGATTTGTAGTGAAAGAATGATACTTCCCATGGGAAAGAGAATCAAAGTAGACTTTTGTTTGTGTGCGTCTAAGCTATGGCATTTGAGTTTTTCTTATAGGTCGGCTGCAGACCTACTATGTTTGTCTGTTACCTGAAACTTTCAGGCAACAAATAAAACTACTTTCATCTGTTATCATTGCTGATTCTTTTGATTCCAGGAATATTCAAGACCGGTCTTTCCTTAAAGTTTACAACAAAGATCCCGCACACGCGTTTAATCACACTTCCAGAGCTGTAAATGGAGACATAAGGGTAAGTACTACCATTGCATTTATACTCTTCTTTCTTCCAGGTTTTATGTTAAATGTTTAATAACTGTAATATACACACAACAATTTATAAAATCTGGGATATATATACAGCACATACAGAAGAGAAAAGTGATAAAGCTTTCCATAGCTAAGAAACCTTAACTACTTTCTGTTTTCCAATTATTTGCCCTGAGCATTAGCTGTTTATTTGTTCTCGTTTACCAGCATTAAAGCATGTGAACCAAAACAGTGCCTTTAATTACTTATCTCGGGACATGGGGAACGCTCAGAGTTTATAAAGCTTCTTTCTTCATGTTTCCAAACCTTTACAGTGAAGTAAAGCAGGGTGTTACTTCACTCCTGCAAGGCTTCAGCATGGACTGGTTTAGAGTGGTCGAGCACATATACCTACCTACCTTGAAGTCTATTGAAACACCTTGTAAATGATGGTTTCCAATCAGAGATACCTGTTGTAGTATAAATGTATTTTATTTTTTTTTTCCTAGACATTTTCTGTATATACTGAACAAGGTCTGGCATATTTGTATTTTCACATGAACATTCTATACTGGGAAATATGGAGAAGACATTTGAGACATCTTCTCTTCCTCACTGTCTGTTTCTCTGTCTTTTACTGGACCATGTTTTCCCCTTTGATGCTCAGAAGACAGGAGATGTGGCTGTGAACGAGCACCTCTTCCACCACATTTTCACACTCAGTGACACAGTGAGCAGTGGGGAGGTTACACAGCCTCATCTCCTGCCTACCCGCGGGCTTTGTCCCGGGGAAACAACAACCAAATGAGCTCTGTGGGTCCAGAAGGAAATATCTCTACTGTCCCACCTGCACTGTGACTTTTATGTGTGCTCCAAAGCTGATTCAAATGTGCTGAAAATTTCCTGTGAAGTGATTTGCTTAATTGTGCATTTGCTTCTTGGTTTCATTATCAATTCTGAGCATGTCACACTGCTTTATTATTAATATTTCATGGAAATACTTCTGCTGTTTCAACAGTTTAGGGGCTCATTATTTTAGAAAGACTGCAATAGTATATTTACAGGCATTATTCTCAACCACTTCTCATTTATATACTTCAGCTATAAAATGGTCCTTCTGATAGGTCAGAAATCTAATTACTTGATTATTCACACTGTTGCGCACACAACATGAGAGAGCAAATAGATGTGCTTCAGAGGGCTAATGTGATAGCTTTTACTGTCTTCCTTAAGGTCCTGAAATTCTTCAATTCTAGTTATATTCCTGTAGCAGTAACTGGATATACCTGATACATCTCATTCATATTCAAAAGCATGACATACCATCACTGTGCATTGACATTAACTCCTATAGCAATGTGACTGTGACTTTGCAATGTTAGACTGATACTGTTGTTACATTGGAGTAAATGCTGTATGTGTCTACTGTGGCTCTGTGTTCTCTAGATGTGTTTTCAGATAAGGTTAACTACTGTGTTAGCTGTTTAAATTCAAACGTAAAGGCTGGTTATCTGGTCCTCTTCCCCTTATTTAGTGCCTAACAGAGTTGTTTTGAATATGGATGTTGCTTTTGTGCAAAAGCAGTGTCTGTATTAATTTGTATTGCTTATTTTAAAATACTGTTTTACAGTAGGTACATACATTTAACACCTCTTGATTATGACTAGATTATCTTTCTTTGTGCATCACTCAAAAATTAAGGTGACACAGTGATAGCCTTTGCAAAAATGTTGTTTTTGTGGTAGAATATTATATTTTGCTCTGCTGAAATGACAGAGATACCGTTTTGAAATTCCACGTGTCCAACAAAACAGCTCTTTTCTCAGTTCACAAATTTCTTGCCTCTCTGGTCCAAGAGGTGAAGTTGAAGCCAGGATGTTCATAGGAACTCTGTAGAGAAACATGCAAAAGCCTTCCCTTTGATCACTGTAAACTTTTGCACTTCAAAGTTATGAGCATGGAAGCAAGCAATTTCTTGAGCGTCGGAAATAATTACATTTGTTTGTCTAAGGATCGGTGTCTTGTGGATGGGTTCTTCCTTGTGCTGTCGGATCCTAGCCAAAGCTTTGCCTGAAGTAGAGAGCTCTGATAGCGTTCTCTCCTCGGGAGCACATACGGCAGTTTCTCCTCAGCTCAGCAAAAACACTGTAGGATCTTCTCACAGTTGTCTAAATCGGCAAAATTTGTAAGACCATAATAGATTACTGATCTCTACCTTCTTTTTTTTTTTGTTGAATCTGCTTGAAATTAGCCCTCAAATTCACAAGTTGTTAGGTTGGGAGAGACCCACCCTCAGGCAGTTTGATCATCTATGCATCTTCCTTTAGCAAACAGTATTAAAGTTAGGGGCAGGGGAGCGAGGGAGCGAGGGAGTGCAAAACGTGTACATTTGATGCACATGGTAGAGCATGTGTAATACTATGGTAACAAAATGAATGTGGAAAAAATGCTGCTCTTGTCCCTCATTCTCTGTTTGTGCATCTTTGCATTGGGTAAATTGATGCTCTTCAATTTCATGCCGTTTGCAAGCACTTAAATTCCCTGCATTGGGAAGTGGGGAAAAACTCTGGTAACCACTGTGCACAGTAAACTGTGTAAAAAAAATTGACCAAAAAGCAG
>PPHD01017945.1:0-14806 GCA_002909625.1 Bambusicola thoracicus
ATAAATTTAGAGTTTCTCTCATTTTTTATTTCTGTATTATCAGTAGGACTAACCTTCCTTCATGTATGACTTGTTCTCGTCCTGTTTGCAAAGCCTTCACCTTTATTTACTCGTTGTGATTTTGGCTTACAATAACTAACGCTATTTCAAGGCACACTTTTGAAAGCCTCACTTCTTTGCAGTTGGCACCCTCCATTTCTCCTACTTCTCAATTCTTATCAGGGAATCAGCATGCCATAACTGCTTCTTATTTTTGCCAGAAAGTGCCACAGAGTAGTGAGTCTGAAAGACAGAGAACTGGATGAAGCAGAGCAAGGCAGCCAGTCTGTGCCTGCAGCCCTAGGGCAGGCTCAGTCCACACCTGAGTAAGCGTTCCCAAAGGGTGAGGAATGTTTGTCCAATTTGTTTTTGAAAAACATTTGGGGATAAACACACAGCAGATCTCTTAAGGAAGACAATATAGTGCTTGACTGTTCATAGTGCTGGAACAGTTCTACTGTCTGATGAAATTTGAGCCCACTGCTTTTTCCTGTTCAGAGGTTCCCTGCTCTCTTCCTTCATACTAGATTAATTTCAGTATAACTTGCTCTCTGCCATGCACACACTGGAATTGAAAATACATAAAGTGCCCACTTATTGAAATCTCACTGTGATTTCCACTGGCATGGTAGAAAGAAACCTGTTGAACAGAAAGAAGACACCATAGCTGGTAACCAAGGAAATTATTTTGCTCATATCTCCCTGTTGTTTACAATCTCTGCACTGAGACTTAGAATCATAGAGTTACAGAATCATTAGGGCTGGAAAAGACCAGTAAGATAATCTAGTCCAATCATCAACCCATCATCACCATGCCCATTTCTTTTCCTCAAGACTGTTTTGGGGGTCAGAACCAGCAGGAAAGGAAGGAAATTCACAAACAAGGACAGAGAGCAGCAGCTAGAGAAACAGAAGCACCTGCCCAGGCAAGATAGTACTGCAGCAACCTAGGATGGAGAGAGGTGCTGTCTGGCTGCAGCCCATGTCTGCTGGAAGGAGAGGAGGAAAGCTGCAGAAAGCACAGCTTGGACATGGAGATGAGAACCCGGCAGACAACAGAACACTATCAGGTGATGATAGAAACCAAGGCATTGTCTCTTTAGGCTCTGACACTTTCTGAAGATTTAATCCCCACATGTGATTTTACCATCTCCCCCTCACAATCCTTCTCATTCTTACAGCTCATTTGAGCAGAGGCTTTAACCAGGTTTGATTCCTTCCTTCCTAACCATTTAGCCAGCTCTCAATGAGTGCACGTATTTCTAGGAATTGTAACAAGCCCAGACCTGTGATAATACCAAGGGTTGCAAGATCCGTCAGCAGAACTACACTTTTGGGCCTGAATTTGTTCCTAGCAAGGCGTCTCTGTCCCAGCAGAAACACCCTGGAACAGAAATGTGGGGCATATTGCAGATGAGTGTACAACAGAGAAGCAAATGACTGCAAGTCAATGAGCTAATCGTTCCCAATGGAGACCTGTTTATACAGCTGCACATTCACAGCAGCAGATTATTCTGGTGCTGCTGTTTGAGATATACTTTATGTTTCCCACTGTCATCCCTTCCCTACACTAAGAAGGCCCAGTCTCCTTGGTTATCCCGCATATGTTGTTTTCTCTCACCATTTTTGAGACCTCTTATCATTTTTGCTGCTCTCCTCTGGTGGTCACACCTGTTTTGAACAGCATTTCCACAGAACTTGTCATCACTGCATAACAGTTAAAAAGTAGAAACCTTCTACTTGGCTATTTAAGTGAAGTACCTGCTTAGATAGCAAGGGTGGAATCAGCACCTCGCTTAACGCAGAGCTGCTGCCCCACAAATCATTCTCTCTCTTTTAAGATGACTGCTATCACATCAGTATAATACTTTGCACCTGTGCTTATTTTGAATTCTATCTTCATCTTCTAGTGTTGTCAGCATCTCCCAGGATGGTGCTATCTACACATTTAATAAGCAAACTCTCGATTCTACCATGCAAGTCACTAATAAAAATATTGAGTAATTCCAGACTCAGAACAGTCTCCTGGAGAACATGGCTCAATATGTGTTTCTACAACTGGATCACTCTTTTGACATTTTTAACCAATGATTCAAATTGCTAATTAACAAAAATAAAAGAACCAGACCCTGAGGTGCAGCTTTACAAACAGCCAGGGACAAAATGTCAATTTACACCTGTTGCAGATCTATCACTACATCTTCATCTAAAGATTACTTCACATAAGACAACTTCAGCAACTTATTCTGAAAACATACTGGAAAAAGTTCTCAGGATTTTCACAGAGAGGACAGTGAAGTGCTGGCACAGCTGCCCAGAGAGGCTGTGGATGCTCCATCCCTGGGGGTGTTCAAGGCCAGGTTGGATGGGGCCCTGGGCAGCCTGATCTGGTGCCTGACCTAGTGGTTGGGAGCCTATGACAGGGGCGTTGGAACTAGATGATCTTTGAGGTCCCTTCCAACCCAAGCTATTCTATGATTCTATGACTGACCATAACCTTAGCTGCAAGGCTGCTTGGTTCCCTGAACAGTAGTGCTGTGTCCCATCTAGTGTGGCTCAGGTGCCACCTTTCAAGGGGATGTTCTGAATCAGAGTCCTACTCAGCTGGCTGCATAAACTGCATACATAATATTCACGCCTGGGATTTCTTCTCCAGAAGCCAAGTGGTTCCTGAGATGGGGATAGGCTACCACCAGATATAGGACATTCTGCACTGCGACAGCATTCAGTTGGCACTACAGGGCAAGCTGGTTGTCACCACTTGGCAATGGAAATCTGCCTGGTGCTAACAGCAGTGCCAGTGGGGACATAATCACTGGGCCTTCAATTCCAGAGTGTCCCTTGCAGCCACAGTGAAACAGAGAGCTGGGACCTTGCAACTACTTGTCGCTGGTAACGCCTTCACCAAGTTTAGTCGACTGCCTTCCTCAGTTCCTTTCTTCACCCTTTACCTGACTGAAGGAAAAATGCAGCACATGCTGTAGATGGGCTGAAACCCAGGCATGTGTGCAGCAATGAGGTGGCTGTGAATGCTGTCTGAGCTACATCAAGCCAAACAGAGCAGACTGAGATCCACTCAGAGTTGAGGAAGGAGAGAGGAAGGAGGAAAGAAAGACACTGTACAGAGATCTGAAAGACAATGGAATATATTTAGATAATTTTGATAAATACTTGGTCAAAGTATATCTTTCTTTTTAAAAAAGGGAGCTTTAGTAACAAATGCTGAGTACTCATGAAGAGGTTGAAATAAAGGGGGAAGACACATCCTCAACATTGTAATGGCTATAGGTGTTTGTTATCTGTGAAGATCTCTTTACTTATAGCCTATGTCCAGAGCTAGGCAATGGGATAATCTCTACTGTAATAAATGTGTGGACAAAGTGTTTGGAAATCATCACATTAAGATGAAGACTCATGTGAGAGACACTGTGTTCTTACAGGAAACAAGAAAAAAAAAACCAAAAAAAACAGGAATTACAGCTCCTTTTCACTCTAGAGCAGGGAATCACAAACCATTGGGAATTACCACTAGCCACCACAAGTCTAATATCTGTGCTGATGGGACAACTCAAGAAAAAGTCCTCCCTCCCAAGAGCTCTTCTCAAGCAGTCATGTTGATTCAAAGAATTTACTGTGAAACATACTCTGTCATCTACAGTTTACCATCCTCCTCTGGAACTGATGCTGCACACTGCATTGATCCATCAAAGTATTTAAGCACACAATTAATCTTCAGGATTTCATTCATATTCTTAAAGTTCAGCAAGCGCTAAAAGACTTTGCTGTATAGCATTTAGAGCCTGCAACCTCTTAAAAGGACAACCCTTCAACTAGCAGTCTTCAAATCATGGCCCAACAGCCCTCCACACTGATGGCAGACTGCTGACCCACGAGGCAGTCCTGATCCTGATATTGGCTTTGGTTCTTGCCTGTCACCAAATGATGGGAACCACAAAGGTATTATATTATGGTATACACCGTGGAATCATAGGAAAGGTTGGGAAAGGCCTCTAAGTTCATCTAGTCCAACTATCAACCCATCTCCACCATGTCCACTAACCACGTTCCTCAGCGCCACATCTCCATGTTTCTTGAACACCTCCAGGGACAGTGACTCCACCTCCCTGAGCAGTCTGTGCCACTGCCTCACCACTCTTTCTGAGAGGAAATTTTTCTTAATATCCAACTTGAACCTCCCCTGACAAAACCTAAGGCCAATCCCTGTCATCCTATCACTGTTACCTGGGAGAAGAGGCCAATTCCCACCTTTGTACAACCTCCTTACTTCAAATAACATAAAAGCAAGTTCTTCCCAAGTTGTGAACAGATATTCATAGAACACATTCTGAACCTTCAGTCTGCTTGACTTGTTCCTGCAAATGTGATGAACCAAACCTCCACATATTGTCTCAATCATCCTAGACAGACCAAATCCAGATCCCAGTCCATTGGTGAGGTGTGCAATGAGCCACACTGTTGTTGCAGAAATAACCCTGCTCAGCTGAGATGAAACAAACAGTCCATGTAGTGCAATTGCTGTCAAGGCTCATGTGGATAGGTGCAAAATGTTGGGGTTTTTTTTTGCTTATATTTAATGCTCACAGTAATTATGAAAGATGAGGAGATGTGTGGAGGGAATGCAGATGACAATTATCCTGTTAAACTTTGCACTGAGCCAACACTATACGTTGCTGAAATGCTGACTTTCTAAAACAGAGCAAAACTGCATATTTTTCTCTACCCTCCTTCTCAGAAATATTCTAACTTGAAACTGTACAGAAAAGAACAGAGCACGAGAGGCTTCACCACAAGTCTTCACGATTTGCCAAAATTCAAATTGAGATCGTTAGGCAACCCAATCAGAACAGCTCTTCTTCCTTCTCTCCACAGCCTCTTGACTGCTCCACTGCTTCTGCAAGTCTCAGGTAATCTTTTTTGGTTGTGTTTGTTTGTTTGTTCATTTGTTTTTCTGTGTTTTTCTTAGCAGAAGCAACTTACCCACATCCCTTCCCGCTAGAATTTGTACTGATCCAAGAGTTGGGCTTGATACTTACGGGTCCCTTCCAACTCGAGATATTCTGTGGTTCTATGATTCTACAACCTGACACTGTTCTGTATCACTCTCCTCCTGGCAGAAACCTCCAGGCACAAGCTTCTTAATCCCCTCTGCCCTGGTGTTACTACAGAGCAGCAGTACATCCCACATCAATGGGAACTGCCGGTCTCCGAAAGAACATTTCTACGTAGATGAGAGTACATGTCACATACCCTGAGATTCTCTCACAGAGTGGCTACATGCATATGCCTGACATCTTTTTACATGTTTGTAAAATTCTATGTATGTATTAAAATTGATTAAATGCTCCAGCAAGTGCAAGGTTGTTTAGTTCCCCCCCAAAACCTGGCACTCCAGCTGTCAATGAAGCATTGGTGAACTGGTGATTTAAGCAGGGTCTTGTAAACAGCAAAGTGCTGTTCTCCTACAGCAGTGCTACAGGAAACCCACATAACACTTTGTATTTGCTGCCACATGCAGATTTTCAGATGTTGCCAAGAGTTTCTTCACAGGACAGACTCATTGTGGTGGTGGTGCCCATCTCTGCTTATTTATCTCACATGAAGGACTGCGAATGTGTAGCTGCCAGTCATCCTGCTCTTCTCATATCCTTGAAACTTTGACATTGCTGTCTGCATTTCTTCCCTCTCAGATCACCCAATGTAGATACTCATGCTAGACTTGCGGGATACCTTCATGTTCAGTGCAGGAACAAAGGGGAGACAAGGGAGATTACCTGTACATTATTCTGTGGGTCCCAACGACCGTGTAGGAGCAGCCTTGTAGATGAATGGGGGAAGATCTGGGGAACAGAAGGGAGAGAGAAGGAAGCAGACATCTTTTTTTCTTTTATGACACCACCTCCAGCTCCTTGTCCCTCAGTAGTGACTCCCTTCACTCCCCTACATTCACGCAGGCTGCAGCCAAGGGCAGGCCTGGGTGACCCCACCTGAGCAAACACACCTGGCCCATCAGCTGCTCTTGTGGCTTCTGGCTTGGTTTCTTATTTCAGGGGGAAAAAAAAGAGTGAATGCAGAGCAAACAGGGACAGTGAAAATTGTCTCTTTATCAGCTTCTTTCTGTGCTGTGGTCCCTCCTTTTTCTGCACCCAGCTAAGCGTGTACCAGATCCTCTAGGAGTGAGCCTTTCTGCTCCAGTCTTGTCACCTCGGTCACCACAAAAATCTTCCTGAACCACTCTGTCAAGTCTTCCTTGTCCTCGATATTAAATTAATCATATTACAAATGTGATTTTTTTTTTAAATAAGCTATTGTTTACTCATGTTATACTTACTTTGGAGGATTTCTTCAGTGCTTTGATCCTTCTTCCCCTTCCTTCCCTCTGACCAGATGTAGAAGGACAAAACAATTCAGCACATACCTTGGCCATAATAGCTTCATTAGTGAGGCCGAGGTGACATGCAGTGAGTCTACATGAAATACAGTTATGCAAACAAAAAATAAAAAAGGCAGACAGGGATTTATTCCACCCAGCTTGATACAAGCCATTGTGGAAAAATACTCTATTATCAGCGGGTGTCTCTTCAATGGCCACATCTGCACAATTTATCATGTAATTAAACCTTGGCTCCCACCAGTGAGGGATCTATTAGTGAAAAGCTTCTCAGACAAAGGGAAGTCTTACTGCATAAATTAATGCAGATCAGGAATGAGCTCTCCCCTCCCATGCTGCTCAGAGCTGTTTTGATTTCTGTGCTGCTGCAAGAAATTACTGTACTGCTGGAGCCTGGGACAGTGGGAGACCGGGGCAAGGTTACCCTCTTGATTTTTTTCCTTGTGAGGTCCAGGACCTCTACTTTACAGCCTGGAAGAGACAGAAATAAGCAGGAAACAGTCTGCTTTGCAGATTCTTATTGAAACCATGTGGTGTGTCAACTTCAGTTTGAAGACCTTCCAATAAGAAAAGCACTGGGGGAGGGTGCTGTAGGATTGCAAGAGAGAGAAAAATGGGAAAATGTACCTTGTACAGCTCTATGCCCCTGGCGTAAGTGGTGATTGCACAGTGCTACTCCTCTGTGCTCTCCTGCTGGAGAGGCTTTGCCTGCAGTGCCAGTATTTTCCCATGGAAGAGGATATTGTTCCAGCAGGGCAAATCAGGGCTGTCGGTGCAGAGCTGTCCATGCTCCCAGAGCTGGGCAGACCTCAGGGCAAACAGTGTCAAGGTGTCACAGCCCAGGCTGAAGCCAGGGCGGCTGAGGAGAGCCTGAGCCTTCAGGGATAATCATAGTGTACTCTCTGCAGTGTATGTGAAAACTACACTTGCTGCATGAGATTCAGTTTTACTTGGAGATAATTCAGAATGCAAATATCTGCCCCTGAAGATGCCATCTTCAGGTGCATCAGGAAGGTTTGGTATGAGACATCAAAGAGCTTGTCTTTGGAAGTCTTACCTCAGGTGCTGAATGCATCCTTCCCAGGCAGGTTTTAATGATAACCCTGGATTATCAGTATTTTATCATTATTATATTATACACTTCATTGTTACTGTTAATATTATATTATATAGCTATATATTATAATATTATTAATAATAATATAAATGATAATCCTTAGTTCTAATACTTTTTCAAGAATTCTATGATGCATATGTGTGAATTATATGATGTATATGACTAGATATTAGAAAGAAATTCTTTACTGTGATGGTGGTGAGACGCTGAAAGAGGTTGCCCAGCAAGGTTGTGGATGCCCCTTCCCTGGAAATATTCAAGAAAGTCAACCCAGGCTTTGACTCTATCTTTTCCAGTGTTTGACCTAAAAATGTCCTTTCACCTCCTACCTCTACCTGAGAATAGAGCTGGATGTCATACTTGAGGGGGTGCTTCCTAATCCCAGCTGGTGTCAGCACTCATGCAGGCCCACACAAGCTCACTTAGCTCAACAAACAATGTTGTAGCTGGAGGGAAGTGCCGAGCATCCCTAGAAGATTGGCTCTATGTTGTTTCTTGCATGTCAGCGTTAGGCAGGATTTGCATCCCTGTTTGTTTTCTTCACTGCTGTGTGGGAGATTTGCCCTTTGCTACGCTCACATTACTGTCAGGAAGAGGACTCCCTGAGCAGCAGGAATTTGATGTCCAACAGTTTCCTATCTGCAGCTCTAGCTTAGCTTTCATTAACAAAATTTCAACATTATTAGAACTTCCACTCTTCTGGGAGAGGGTCTGGGAAATTCAGTACAGGTTTAGAACCACAATAAAATATAATCTTTGCAATAATATGTTATCTGTTTTTTTTTTAATATGCTTAATCTAATAAACACAGCACATTCTGCAATGGTACATGATCTTGGTTACTTATGCTCTCCATCAGCAGTCAGTGCACAAAGTTAGATCCCAGCTGTCCAACTGCCTTGCTCATTTTCTCAGGTTTTTCCTAATTTTACCCTGCCAAGATGATAATCCCATTGTTTTGATAATGATAGGCAGCAGCCTTCAACCATTTTCTGGTGGGGTGCTCCTGGAAACATCTGTCTCTTTCAATATTAGGAAAAATTTCCTCTCAGGAAGAGTGGTGAGGCAGTGGCAAAGGCTGCACAGGGAGGTGATGGAGTCACAGTCCCTGGAAGTGTTCAAGAAAAGGGTAGATGTGGCACTGAGGGACGTGGTCTAGAGCAGCCACAGGCATGGGTTGATGGTTGGACTGGATGATCTTAGCGGTCTTTTCCAACCTAAATGATTCTGTGATTCTATGATTTCACCTCCCTTCCAGCAGCACCTGACTGAGGCTTTGCTCTCCCTGCACACATCAGTGCTGAGGCCATTCCAAAAAGCCAGGCAAGGTCGCAAGGAAAGCTGTCCCCACAGTCAGCCTACAGAGAAGTTTGACATAATGGTGGATGGCAAAGGGAAAGAACTGGCATCTCCCTCCTACTTCAGTTCATCTGCTCACACTACCTACAAGCGACACCTCAAGAAAAGGTCTCTTTCTGCAGAGCCTCTTTGTGTCCCCAGGACCTGGGTGGTGAGGACTGACAGCAGATAGGATCTGCACTGCTACCCACACAGCACTGCTTCCATCAAGTTCCACATCTGTCCCAAGTGCAGCTAAAAATACTCGGATGATGATCTCCCAGTCTCCATAGGCCTACCCCAGCCTTTATCAGTTCACCCTGATGTTCAGTGGAAATGGATTCTTATTCAGCCACCAGACTACTCCATGTCAGTCCTCACAGCCCACCTTGATCCTGTACAGCTGCCTCCCATCCTGGCTTTCCTGGAGGAGTCACTGTCCATGGAGGTGTTTAAGAAACATGGAGACACAATGATTCACAGTAGGATAAGATGATCTTAGTGTTCTTTCCAGTCTTAACAGTTCCATGATTTTATGACTCCTGGCATGGATACAACCCATGGAGGAAGAGACCGGGAAAGCTGGGACACATTTTCTCCCCTGTGCTCTCTACATTACCCTCCCACCGCCACCCACTGCAGTGCTGGCTGCAGACCCCCAGATGAACTGTTCTTCCCATGACTCCACTGCCCGGTCCTCTCATCCCTCCATTATACAGCCCCAGCTCTCATGCTTGTTCCTCACAGGTCATGTTTTCCAGATCTCTGACAATTTGTGTTGCTTTCCGTTGAACTCTGTCCAATGGGGCCACATCCTTCTGGGAGCTCAGTGCCCTGAGCCGAGCATCCCTGCAGAGGACTCACTTCTCTCAGAAGAAAAGTTGCTCTGTTTATCTCACAGGCTATAGCTCGGTTCCTATATCTTATCATAGAGACAACATGACCCCACTGACTCATGCTTAGTCTTTGATCCATCGTGACCCCCAGACCCTCCACAGAGTGATGTTAAGGCAGCACTTTTCTGCATGCAGCTGCTCACAAAGATGAGAAAAGTGTCTGCCTTAACATTATGGGTAAGGGGCAGCTTGCACTTGTCTCCGCGGAGCTGCATCTTCCTGTCCTCAGACTATTTCTTCAATATGACACGACCATTTGTCAAGCTCAAGAGGTGTCCTCCAAAGCACTGGAAGCTTCTTTCAGCATGATGTGGTCTGCAAAGTTAATAAGGTTGATTTTTATTTTGTAGACAACCATTAATAACAACCTGGGCAGACATTTCCCTGCTATTCTCCCTCCAGAAGTATCCTTGTTCATTCTCCATGAAGCTTTTCTGTGGGAAGCAGATTTGGTCAGGGTAAGAGGATTTGCGACGATAAGAAAATACAGAAAGCCTATTATGAAACAAGGCAGGGCAAGGGATTTGAGTTTAACCAAAAAAAGAAAAAAAAAGCTAAAGTCAGGTTATTATCTGTTTCCCATTTGAGGACAGACACCAACACCTAACACGTTACCTTCTTTCTCTCAGAGGTCCTATCCAGCAACCAGTCTGAAACGTGCGTCCTTAAGCCGCTGACACGCAATAGCCAGAGCCAAGATGTCCTCCCATATATCATCATGTTCCAGAGAGGATCTGAAAGCTGAAAGAGGTCAGAGTCTGCAGTGGATGCAGCACAGTGTATCCAGGAGCCTGGAGAGCCCATGGAGGGAGGTGGTGGCCTGTAGGAAACAACCACCAGTCCTGCAGGTGGGACCATGGAAACAGAAAAGTTCTCTGGCTGCACCATTACTTGGTCAGCAAAGGACCTATTTAGTGCTCACTCTAATGTCCACATCTAGCAATGAACTTCAAGCAGCTGTCTAACTTTCCAGGTTCATTCTTGACAAGCATGGGCAGTTTCCCGACATGCTGCTGTCACACTGAGCCGTGACTGCCCTCCCCTGAGAGCTGCTCTCAGAGGACAGGAGGAGGTAGCAGCAGTTGTTAGAAAAATCGGATCTCTGTGCTGCTGGAGTAGCAGTTCCCCCGTTTCTAAATCTGGGAGGTACCCAGCAGCTGCTCTTTCAAGATGCTTGGGATGAATGCTCATCATGTAACTCGAGGGAAGGATTAGCACTGATGGTTAAAGCTTTTTCTTTTCCAAGATCTCCCTACTGCCTTTGTACTTTCAGTATCCATTCTCACAAGGATAATTCCTTTGTGCTCAAGATATTTTCGTTCTGTGTTTTGTTGTTGTTTTTTTAAATTTCTTCCATTCTTTTCCTTGGTTTGCAACCAGCAAACCAGCCCTTGGTGTATATTAGATTAAAGAACAGCTGAAACTCAGAATTGAGCCAGGAGAGATGTTATTAAGGAAGAATTCTGAGACTTTGCAGACAACATTTATGGAGGTTTAGCTTTCCAAATGTCCGGAGTTCCCAGGCAACACTGATTATATCAGAAGGAGAGGCAAAAAAAAGCTCAAACGGATGAATCTCCATGGCTTAGAAATGAGAAGAAATTAGATTGCATCTGGAAACTGATTGAAGTAGAAAAGGTATTCAACATGTGTAAACTAGTAGGAAGTGAATAAGGGTTTAAAAAACTAACTCAGAGGACAAGTCTGGAGAAGAGTTTTCCTTCACATGTGTCAGTAACACTGTGACATACCCAGTTTTAAACCACTTCAGTCTCAGACAACATCCCAGAGGATGTGAGTGTTTCACAGGGCCAACATCAAAGTAAGACTGAGTTACTCAGAATCATATCCAGTCAAGTTCTCAACACTTAGGTTTTTTTCTCCAGGAAGAAAGAAGAGCTGCGCTCATCACCTACGAAGAATTTCTTACACATTTTTCAGAGCGGGTGCACAGTGGTTTTATGTACATCATATCAAAGCTGAGTTCAGCACAGGGAACAGTATTTGAACTTCTCCCAGACAACTTCTCTAGTACTTGGTGAGGGGTGTGGGGCCAAGCGGGGGAGGTACAAAGAAGAGAGCAGAAGGATTCCAGGCCCCTTCTCACCAAGTTCAAACCCTAGTTATGCAATGTGCCACCCCATGCTTGCAGGCTGGTACTGCCCCAACCTGAGGGAAGGACTGAGTGGTAAAGGAAGATAAAAAAGCAGGGGTAGAAGTCAAGGAACCTACCCGAGCAAGGCAGTGTTCATTAGAAGGGATGTGGGCAACACCACTGGATGTCCAGGAAAGTTCAGTGTATGAGCGGTTGTATCCAAATAGATCAGTGGCATTATCCTCCTGCAACCCAGCGTAACAGATGCAACTGCTAATTTTTCTTCCCTTCCCGACCGTGCCTTACTTCTACAGAATGGAATGTTTTGTGTAGAAAAATGTGGAGGTGTTTTTGACTAGAAGGAGGCTCATCATTCTGGAAGGCTAAAAAAATAATGAGAGACAAGAAAGGGAAACACAAAGCTGATGCTAGTTCTGTGTTTGTTTTCTAGCTTACCACTCTGAAGTTAAATGCATGTGCTGTCCTCTTTCTCCCACAGGTAGAGCTAATTACTTGTGTGATCAGTAAGTAAGACTCAAAAGGAGCAGAATTCAGCTCCATGGATATGATGACAAGCTGGAAAGCATCTCTCACTTTTCGGCCTCAGCTATTTTAAGGTCTCCTTTTTCACGTAGCTCCTCTTCACTGCTTCTCCTCCCCTGCTGCCTGCAAGGCATGGAGGTACAGGAGTACGACTCCCTTCTCACTGTACCAATGCAGACACTGGGGAATTTGGGACCAGATTCAGTTTATCCCAGTGGCTACACTATAGGAACTGAATTGAAGATAATGGCTATTTCTTTCTTTGAGGTAGGAAAAAATCCTGCTGTGAAATTACATTCCTTCATCCTGGCGTCAGTATGCCGTCATGACACAATGCTCCATTGCAGCAGTTTGCATGGTACCTGTATCGCTCATGCAGACTTATCAGTAAGAAATCTCTGGTGCAGAGTAGCTCTCCAGGCTCCCTGCTAGCAAGTGACATCTTAGCAAAGGAGTCCACAGGTGAGAAAAACCCTGGTTCTGTAGCCCACAGCCCCTTTCCAAGGACTTAGGAAAACATCCACCTCCCTGTTTAAACCCAGATCTCGGGAACTGCTCAGGAACAAGTTGGTGGGAAGATTATAGGGGCCATAAGCCGAGAAAGAACTCTTGGTGGGAAGGAAAAATGGGAATGACTAGTTTCAAGGTAAACTGCAAAGATTTCAACAACAGCAACAACAATAAACCTTTCCTTTGTACCAAGAGTACTAAGAAGAGGCAGAGATCTGAAAAAGACAAAGGAGGGAGGAAGAACCTCCTTAAATCTACTGTAAGGTTCACGGTTATTTTCTATACTCACCCATTAGAAAGATGCTGAAATTGACATTCTCTCTTAAAAGAAAATCTTGCTGAGGAAGATAGTGAGTGGCCCTCAATAGCACTGATGAGCGAACAGTTTCAGTGCACACACACTGGATAACTGAACATGTGGCCTTACTTTGTCTTCGCCGGTCTGGGAGCCCAGACATTCCAGTAGTTTCCAAAGAAAGTGGAGAGCCATTGCTGGCTCTTATGCATCCAGATAGACTGCCCGCCACTTGACTACAGCCAGAAGCTTCACATCAACTACATTTACAAACATATTTAACCCTTTCTACCTGTCCCAGGAAAACAGAGTTTTGAAATTCCAAGCAACTGTATTTTTCTTGCCCAGTTATTTCATCATCAAGAACTTCTCTTGTTCCATACCCCCACAGATCCATCTGCTTGCTCAGGAGAGCACCAGACCTAAAATCAGAAGAGAACCACTGATTACATAATGTGGCAGCAAGGTCACATATCCTCAAGTGTGAGTATCCGATTTTGTAAGATAAAGGCCATCTTGAGGTAAAACAGTTTTTTGGTATAGCAATCTCTGTTCACAGCTAGATAAACCAGGAAAATTAATAACTTAAGCTTTCTCCTAGTATAAGAAGTCTACCCTAGGGCACTGTGAAATACACCGAGACAAAAAGGTGGGATTCTGTACATGGTTGTCTCAAGAGGTTTTGTATAGCCTTTGTATTATTGTACCAATGTCGTGTTCCTCATTCAGTTAAATATGTTACATGTAAAAATATGCATCACTGGTACTTCCTATGGCATTAAACATGAAACAGATCCAATATCTATGTAAGCATGATCCTGCAAGAATACTACTCTCAGAAATTATTTACTGGTTATCTTGACAAGCTCTTGGCCTTCCCCATTAATAAAGAAAACTCTTGACCGTACTGAACCCAAATGCAATGGAAGATCTTTTGAATAATAAATATTGCTATTTCTCAGCTGAGATCTAATGGTGAAATGCTGGAAGAGAAATCCATGTCCATTAGTCCTTCAAATTTATTATTTAATGTAGGATTTTGTATCATGTACCACTACTCTACAACAGTGAACCCCAGGGCTTGCATGATCCACCACAAAGCAACAGGGCTCATGTCTGCTGCTTTCTTTCAGTCTGTTCACATGCTGTCCCTTCAAAGAGTATCTGTGATTCACAGCTGCCTATAGCTTTCCCATCTCAGGAAAATATGAATTAGATACCAGATGGAAATCCAAGACTTTTAATAATGGCTCTGCTACTTGTGCAGCCCTTTACTGTGATGCACAACAAGCTCTCTGAAATGTTTAATTCGTCTGTTCCTGAATTCACAGAATGGCTTGGGTTGGAAGGGACCTCAAGGATTATGAATCTCCAACCCCCCTGCTGGGCAGGACCACCAACCTCCCCATTTACTAGACCAGGTTGCCCAGGGCCTTGTCCAACCTGGCTTTGAACACCTCCAGGGACGGGGCATCCACAACCTCTCTGGGCAGTCTCTTCCAGCACCTCACCACTCTCCTTGTAAAAAACTTCCCCCTGACATCCAACCTAAATCTTCCCTCTT
>PPHD01017946.1:0-14806 GCA_002909625.1 Bambusicola thoracicus
TTTTTTTTTTTTTTTTTTTTTTTCCTTTTTCCTTCTCCCCTTTCCCAGGGAGATGTGTGCTTAAAGAGCCGCCGGAGCGAGCCCCGACTTCTCGAGGGAGAAGGAAGGCTGGCCCGTGGAGAGGCAGCCAGCAGGTATTTCAGCGACCGTCCCTTTGAACACGTTCAATCTCTGCCTTCTCCATCCGGGACGTCTTCCTCAGACCAATCGCGATTTCTGCCTTAATTCTCGTGTGTGTTTACGATCGCTTCGGAGGTAAATTGCGAAGTGAGCTGCGCGAAAGGAGGAAGTCGCCCCTGGGGTGCTTTGTTTACTTTGGTTTGCAAAATCCTGCTAGGAGATGGTTGCCGCAGTGCGCGGCAAGCGCTTCTTCGAGAGATCCATCAGCCCTTCCTTCTACGGTGACTCCGAGGGAAGGGCGCTGCCGGCACTTTTGCGCATTCCCAGGTGTTGCGAGGAGGAGAGGAGCGAAGGGCCGGAGCGCTTCATGGGGGGCGGAGGGGGGGGTGAGGAGGGGAACCCGCCCAGTGCGTGTGGGACCGCGTGCCGGTCGGGGCCGGGGAACGCGCCCCTTCTGCCGTAATTAGTCGGAACAATAAACATAATTGGAATAAAATCGGTTGGAAATTCCCGCGTTTTTAATTACGTTTCATTTTGCGGTAAGCCGTAGAATTATGAATGCCTCTCAATTAAACACTATCCACTTGTAAAGCGTTTAACAACAATTATTCCTTAATCGGTTGGAATGTTAGCCACAAACGATGCCGTTAAACATCAAAGGGACGCCTCAGACGTTACCTTTTAGTCATAACTAAGAGGATTAATTTCTATAATTAGAGGGGATAAATACGTGCATAAATACATCTAATTTTTTGACACGTTCCCATCCCGGCTGGGAGAGGCGCCGCTCTTCGGCAGCGCCCGCACCGCCCGCGCTCCCGGCCCGGGGGAGGCGGCCCCGGCAGCGGCGCGGTGCCAACAGCCTCCGGGGGGCTCCGCGGCCGCCGGCACCGCACGGCACCGCACGGCACCGCACGGGGTTCGGGCCCGCCGTGCCCGCGGGACCCCGCGGTAACGCGCAGCCTTCCTCGGGTTGTATTGACGCGGGGCGTATACATATTTTCGCGGCACCTGCGGTCTACCTGGTGCTTTGGGTCCCTCGGGGACAATTCGCTGCCTCCAAACGAAGCCCGAGATTTGAGCGGAATACCGCAAATAAAATTAGCGTGACCTTGATTATACCCTGTATGAATATCTCATTTACGTAATGACTTTATGTCACGTACGCGGAGGGTCAATTTCCTTTTAACCTTTCCCATTGCTGCAGTAAGCATTCTTTTATAATCAATGGCTGTTTGAATAATCAATTCACATTTTATGATCCCTGACAAACTCAATATATGTGTGCCTTGTTTCAGCAAAGCAGCCGGTGCTTCTCCGAGGCGTTTTCACGTCCGAAGAGTTTGCGGCGGGGTTTCCCGGCTCCCTGGGGAGGCTCCGAGGGATGCAGCGGGCAGCGGAGAGCCGCGCCTCGGCGGGAGGCTCAGCGCAAGGGGACGCGCCCAGGGAGCCGCGGTGACATCCAGCAGCCCCTCGAGTTACACATGTTTTTCCAATCGCTCAACCCAAAATATATGGTGCCCTCCTTCCCCCCCCCTCCCCTCTTTCCTAGGAATGAGCGTAATAAAACCTAATCGCCTGGGACTCTCCTCCTTTTTGCATCTGCCGGACACGAAACCGTGGGGGGACGAGGTCCTCCCGGCTCTGAAACCGAGCTGCTATGGGACGCCCGGCGGCCTCGGCCACGTCTGCACGTGGGAAACCTCGAATGAGCCTTTGCGCTACATTAACTGTCCCTCTGCCGTCCGGGGCTCCCTCGCCAGCAGCCGCCTTCTTCGCCTCCTGCAGCCATCTCCGAAGTGGAGGTCGGGACGCTTACCCAACGAGCGCAGCCCGGACCACGACAAAGCGTGCGTCCCGGGGGAGGGGGCTGGGGGAGGCTGAACTTCTCAATATATGTATATATATACTCTATAAGTAGCTCACATTTGCTGTGATCTACGGTGCGAGTCAGGAACTGAGACTTATTGCAACCCTTTTCCCTCTACTGGATAATTAATGCTGATTCATAGCTGTTTCTACCTACAAATGTATGTTTCGTTTTTCTCTGCAGGGTCCATGGTTCTTTGGTATGTTGTTATTCCCTGAAAGGTAATTGCACTTGATATTCTCTCGGGGAAGGCTCATTAGCCAGGGGCAGGGTGGTGTTGCCAATCTCAGGCTCTTTCGACAATTCAATGAAAACATTTGCCCCAGAGGTTTAGAACAGTGCTCCCAGCTCATGAAACAGCCCTTGGATACAGCATTTCCCCTAAGAAACCTTAAGTCTAAAAAATAGTATACATGTACGTGTGTGTGTGTGTGTATATTTCCCCCAGCAAAGCAGGAAACATTTAATTCTTAGGGAATTCAGTTTAACCCCTCACTGTAAATGACTAAAGCTATGCGAGAAGATCAGTCGTGTTACACTGGGCTTAACATCACCCTCCCCGTGTATCATCTATCAGAAGATACCCGGCACACAATCCTGCTCGAGACAGCAGAAAACACAACACACCTTCAGCTCCTCTGCGTGCACTTCTTGACACTTCCTTCACATTCACGAAATGCATGTCAAAAACACTTTTCAGCTGCCCACCATCGCAGACCTACACTTGACTCCTTTCTCACACATGCCTGCTGTCATCTCTTTGGCTCTTTTCATCTCTCCTGTGAAATTAATTACCTCACTAATGCAAGGCAATGAAACACAGGTATAAGGTAAGCGAGGAAACATACATTAGTTAATACGTATTATTTTATGAAGGCGAACCCTCTGGGATTGTTCTGATTTTACTTTTTCCTCTGTTGTTCATCATTTTGGGAAACTCATTCTTCCACTTGAATCTCTGCAGGTTGAGCAGGATGAGTCACAGCAACACTGAGAGAATGGAGGATCCAGTTCTCACAGGACAGAATGGTCCCACAGGATCCATGAAGGGGAAGAGGAGGGAATAGTGTACAGGCTTAGCAATTTCTCGGACATCCGCAGGTTTTTTCATGTCAGAATAAAATAATCTGTGTGTCCGCAGTTGCAGTGAATTAGATGGGATATTATCCCTGCCTTGGCATTAAAGGGCAGAAACTCTCTTAGTTCCAAACAACAAATCCTATAACTGAAATGTATGCCTAACCACCTCGCTGTGTTTACATACTTCCACTCACCACATTTTCCCCCATCGAAGTTAGCTAATAAAGTCAAAGAGTGAAACACATCTGGGCTGTGTCACTACTGACTTTAATGCTGATAACTTAGGGAGGAAATTGTGCTGTGGTGTGTGACTACAAAACTATCGTCCAAAGGTCCAACGTCTAAAGGTCCTACGTCCAAACAAAGACACTGAGACACTGTAGATGTGAGATTGTAAACCTCACTCATCAGAAGGGCTGCCAATCAGCCCATAAGTCTCACCTCGAGAGGAAACAAAAGTTCAGAGAAAATCACCTCAAGGCAGTGAATCTCTGCAGACAGTGTTTTCAAAACTGATAGCTTCCAGTATCCTCAGGCCCAAGTTCTGTTGCCTGAAAACCACCTCAATGGAGGATGCAGGGCTCTGCAGGCTGAGTTTGAAAGATGCCAACTGTCCCTGTGCAATGTGCTCAACCTTCCTGCTCCTCCTGACGGAACATGTGGATAAGCACAACCTTGAAGTAAGCCCTCAGCACAGGAAGCATCAATTCTTTAATTCATACTTCAGGGATTTGCAGCCAGGGTTTTCGTTTGACACATCCAGATATTTCTCATGTTATAGTGGTACATTCTTCCTCAGAGTGTTTTTCAAAATCAGCAGGCTTTTCAGGGATGAAACATGATCGTGCACTAATATATCCCATTTTTCAAGTATGCGCTAATCATCAAATCAGTCTTATACTATTTCATATACATTTATAGACAATCACTAATAGTGTCATTGATCTGTAAATAAATAGCTCTAGCAGAAGCTTTCCTTTGATGTAGATAAATGTAAACAACATTGAAAAAAAATAGCATACAAGTGGTTGTCCTGATCTTTTACCTTAAGGCTATATTACGATCACAATCAGACATATCTAGGCATGTGTCACACCGGATAATGCTATTTCTTGGGTGTTTGAGGGCATATGACTTTACCTTGGACTTCACAAAAGCTGAGACATGCCATTTAAAAGCACGAATCTGGCATTACTGAAAACCCTCACATACCATAGTCACGTATATCATTGTTAACCTACATATGAGATGTTTTTTAAAAATTGCTTCACGTTTAATACTGAAGTCATTTTACTTCTATTATTCATGTGGAGAGCTAAAAAAAAACATCCAAAATATTTCTCTCTTTTATGGAACAGCTGATAAAAGCCTTCATTTGAAGTGAACTCTTGGATGAATGCAGCCTTATTTTCTGGGCTCAGATCTCTTGTACCCAGTTGGGAACCCCACATCAGATCTGGGAAGTACATTGAATCTTCAGAGGAAAGGGGCTCTATACTTCATAATATTAATCAGGAATAGCTTAGGCAAACAGTTTCCAGCCTAAAACTCACCCATGCCGTGCTCATTTGGGCTTTTTGTTTCGTTATTCTCAGTGTGTCACTGGTCACCTATCACACTTGCCCTATTTCCCAATAGGTTGAATGAAATTATTTTAACAAAAGGCAACAAATAATAAAAGTGCACAACACATATGCCTGTCTGTGTATGCATGCTTTTGTTTTGTGCAGTTATTCATAGAAAGCCTGATTCTGACTCCATTCCATTTGATGAAGCAGGATTTGATCCATAAAGAAAACAGATTTACCTAACGCTTGCTAAGGGAAAATCCTCCTTGCTCTAATTTTCAGTTGTGTGGCCACAAACATGATCAGAACAAGACCCATCTGAAACCCCTGGAGCTTCTTTGTGAATAGAGTTGAAATAGCAGCCCAGGAACACAACCAGTTTTGTCGCTACAGGTTAATTTCAGCTTTCAAACATTATTGGAAATAATCAATCGCCTTTCTTCCCCTCCCCCAGCTGAACCTTGGATTGCTTCCTCTGACAAATGGCTCTGGGCACTGAAGTAAGAGCATACTGTTTGATTCAAAAGAAAATTATTTTTTTTCTGTTGTTTTCAGACTTCGTTCATTGAAGAAGGTCCAGTCTGCACCCAATACGTTCATGGTAACTGTTACCGAAATAAACATCAAGCAAGATTCTTGGTAGTTGAGAGAGGCAATTGTTTAATTATATAATCCCCCACAAATGGGAATAAATCAATACAAAGATCTAGGCCCTGCTTTCCTTGAGCATCTAGCAGTTCAACAGACAGTCTTTTTAGGTAAACGAGCACACAAAGAGCCAAATTCAGGGCCTATTGTGTTGTGGGAAGCACTGAAGCACTCTTCTAGATCTACACCCCCCCCTCCCCCGGGAAAGGATGTATAATTAGTATTCTTAAGTTGTTGAGTTATTCTATTGGATTTACCACAGACAAAAAAAGAAAAAAAAGAAGTGTTTTTTATTTCTCTGATAATAAAGTACTGTGCTATGAATGAATACCAATAAGTTAGTGTAAAGAATTCTTAATTTTCACTCCGATCTGAAGATCTGAGCTATGCTAGAGAGCTTGAAATGTTGAGAGTTCAGTCTCGGTATTTCTTTATGAATAAAATACCAAATAAAAATTTTGCTATTCCAGTGGAACATGCTAAACAACCTTAACATAAAATTAGGGGCAGGGAGAGAACAGTCAAAATGAGTTCATGGACCTCATTTTCTCTTCACTTAAGCAGGAGAAACTCCATTGAAGTTAATGGAATTACAGTGACATAAAGCAGTACTAAGGTGAGAATTGGTCCACTTGTGTTTAAATAGATGCTATTACTTTAAAAACAGAGTTTACTTCACTAAACAATCTGCAAATAAACACAAAACAAAGGGCAAATGAGACATATTACAAGTAAGCATGCATGCAAAAAAGGTAAGTGCAAATTAGATTTGAATATTCATGAGTCACAAATCATTGACAGTTTGAAATAATGCAAAACAGCTTTATAAATGAGGTTAAGGCAAGGGACATCAAAGAAAGGCATTGCTAAATCAATAGCAATTTGATTGTGCATATACTTGTAAATTGTGGCTACAGTTTTTGAAACATGGGAGAAAAATACTGCACATGTAGTGAAGAAGGGACACATAAATATTCTCTCTGAATCTGTTATATTTTTGCAATTCAGCATGTACTTGGAGATCTGCCATGTATAAAGTGACCAGACATCATTTAAAATCTTTCTTTCCCTAAAGAGTTATAGTTTCCTTTGACTATATCCAATCTCCCGTGTTATGTTGCTTAGCACGACAAAAAATTCAGTTGCCTACAATACCTGTAGAAGAATCCCATAAAAAATTTAATACATATCTCATTTCGGTAGAAAGATCACCGGCTAATCATAGCTGGTGGAGGATATCTACTTGTTCCAGGGGATTTTGTCCTTAGAAGTTCTCAGAAGAGCTGCAAGCCTCAGAGTGAATTGCAGGAGCACGGCAAGTTAAAAGGTTGGCAGCACCATTTAAATCAGAGCCTTTTCTTCTCCCTGGCTGTAAGTACTAATGAAGTGTTGGTTCTCCTGTCTTATTTGTGAGTTCTGTGGATATTTGAAATGGACTGGCTTAAAAAGTTGATGAGACTCAAAAGACAAATCTGCCAGAAGTAATGTGGCCATTTAAAATTCCAGTGTATTTTTTCCCCTAAAACTCTATGTTTTGATTTCTAAACATGCATTCTAAAATACTAAAACAATCACTTTCTTCAGTGTCCTTTGCATCCAGTGTGATGTCCTTACTCTCTGGTATGACAGATGAAGCTTCATTGGGTCAAGTGAAGCTAAATATATATATTTACAGATACTGATAGCAAAACTAAGCAGGGATGTGAATTTGGAAATGGTATAGCGTACTCTGGTCCTTTAAGAAGAAGAAGCACATGACTTCTTGCAGTGCTCTGTTTAAAAGCATCCACTCACATGAATGAAGCTGGCAATTAACTCGTGTCAAAACATTGTAGAAGGAGAAACCCAGATGTCGAATAACTTAGGAAAGGGATAACCTCATGTCCTCCCCAATCCCCTAGATGAGCTTGTCAGAAGCTGATGTGTCTCTCATGCCATCACGATATCAAAAGATACCTGTTTGTGTCATGTTAAATTCAGAGTGGATTTCAGAAAAGATTCTTTAAATCTGAGTATTCCTCAACATGAATAAACAATAGATAAGTTTAAAAGAGCCACTTAGGAATGTAAAAGGCCAGCTTACCATTTCAGGGATGTTCCTTCCGACCCTCAGAGCCAGTGGAGAGATAAATGAATCTCCCTCTAGAAGGAACAGAAGGGAAAGTTATCTGGTGTAGCAGAGCACTTGAAATCAACAGTTTCAGATTTTCTTCTGGCTCCCCCACTGACTGGCCAGCATTATCAGAGATGAATTATATGCTTCCATGTCCATAAAATGAACTTCACAGTACATAGCTTTGTGGTGCCCTGGAATGGAATTCATGAGAGAATATGCCCTCCTCCAATGAAGAGGTACCAAAATATGCCCACTATACTAATTTAGGAGCCCTGTTCAAAAGCATCTCTAGATTCAAATCTCTATCTCTACATTATTTAATCCTGTAGGTTTTGTTTGTATATAACCTATTGCACCTTCAGTAATGCACAGCATCTTCATTACTTTAAAAGGGAACGTTACTGTTTTTTTTTTTTCTTTAGATTAAAAAGTACTGTCAAAACTGTAACCATGAATTTATTACTAAAGAAAATAAATACAAATTTTCTTCTATGATTTTTAGACTTTTATTGCACCCATCACCACGAAATCTGAGTGTGGTTTAAAATAAATGTCTTTCACCTTCTGCATGTGCTCAGCTTGGAGTAGGTCTTGCATTACTTATGAAAATAAGCTGATAGTGTTACAGGCCATCCTTCAGCTCAGCGGAATACCAAGAGCCTGTGACGGGTCAGAGTTTCAAAGGTTTGGGTTATTTCTCTTTCTTGGCAAATAATCTTTTCTTGAAGAAAATAGAAGAAAACGATCAAAAATTAATGCAGCCAAAGAGCATGAATCCCCACAGTCCCCAGAAATTCAATGAATTTTGTCAGATTTTTTTAAATTTCATTCCCAGATTTCTTTTTCTGCTCTGTTCTCTGTGGAATTTTCTATATATTTCCAACAAACTGCCTCTACTAATCATTTGTAAGCCCTTGTAAGTCTGCTGATACTGATTTCTGGCCTGTGGCTGAGGATATAAACTCGTACAAACCTAATATATGTGACCTGAAGCTGGTAATGCAGAGCAGTTCATATTAGAACACCTGAACCCCCCATCTTTGTTATGAATCACCAAGTCAAATAGAGACCTGGCTCCCCGTACGTGATCTCAATTTATACCAAGTATACTTCTTCAAGAAAGCAAGAGGGCAAGCTCTCTTTTTCATGAGAAAGGTCCTGAGCCTGTATTATTTTTCTACAATGTCACCTTTGCCTGTCTCTTTCCTATCTCCCCTTGTGTCAGGCAAAAGGGAGAGCAGATAGCTCTCTCCAGTAACAAATTTGTGGCTGTTGGCTTGTGAGTTTCACACACAGTATTACTCCTTCAGCTGCATTCTGGAAAAATATATATATTTCTATCATATTTCTAGTCTATTTCTCCTTTTAATCACAGTGTACACAAAGCTTTTTTGGGGATGAGAGAGTAGCAGGGTTTTTTTCTACATCTCTGTGGTTCCTGCTAACTTGATAGATGCTTCTTCTCCAAACACTTCAAGATTGTTTTTTTTGTTTAGTTGCTTTGGGGAAGTGGGGAGGAGGGGTGGGTATGGGCGTGAGAAGAGAATACAGCATAGCTATTTTTTTAATCCTCCTTTCTAAACTAATCTGCAGTGACTCTGGGAAACTCTTTCTCTCAGCAGTCATGATGGGATCTTTCTAGGAAGAATAAAAGAAGACCAAAGTCCCAAACTGGGTCATCTCGTTATCTTGTCCAGACAATAGTGAGTGAAATGGAAAGGAATACAGCAGTCCTAACTTGTACCTAGTGAAAGGAAGAGATGCTAAATTGAGCAAAGAAAGAGGAATGGTTCCAAAGAGAAGACATCAAACTCTTTGATCAGCTAGCAAGTGAACCAGGAGCATCTATATCCTGAATTGCAAAGGCTTAGCTGACATGTCAGGTGGAGACAAGTGAAACTATGTGAGCTATAAAAGACAAACCTTTACAGATAATTCACCATCAGTAGTGACCTTGAGATCATGGACGCACAATGCATCCCTGAGGCACTGTAGGCCCGAAGATGAGATTTTTGTGTGTATATAGGTCATATAATCATTCCACTGATGACAGTATTAGCATATGATCATTTTAGTGAAAGAAAGAAAAAAATGAATAGAAATCACATACAAAGTTCCTAGAAGATCACTTTCTTTTTTAATTACCTACAACACAAGACAGTTTCCTTTAAATACACATTATTCTCAATGAGTTCTCCCTTGCTTATATAAAAAAAACAGTTCTGCTGTTGGGTTATATGTGTCCTATAATCTTTCTCTACTAAATTTCATCCCAAATGTTAATGATTTTGAAATGAAAAAAAAAAAAAAAAAAAAAAAAAAGCATAATACATTTTTTTCTTTAAAGTAAATCTGGTAATTGCCAAATCCCAGTTGCCAATACAGTATTACATCATGCATGATCCAGACTTCACATGCATCAACAAGTACATTTATCTCCTTTTATTTCAAATTACAGGAGATGGAAGCAAAATCTTCACTGATCTATTGGAAACAAAAATGCGTTACCTTTTGTTATTTCAGCGGTATCTTTTAAAATAAACCAAATGCCAAACTTACTACATATATAGGGTACCAAAATGGCTTTTCAATTTGGCTTGTGTATTTCAAGGAAAGAAATGCATTTCTATATACTCTGGCTTCTTTACATGAATTATTATGTACTGCAAGTGACATCTACTGGAGAAAGCAGAGCTAAATGCCTACTCTACAAACTTTTTTTTTTGCTATTAAAGCAGCCTTCCTTTCAGGAAATACAGCTGTTATTTAATAGAAACCTCGTAATTGTGCCTATCTAAATGCAGTTACATAAGTGCTTTCTGAATGGTTAAACTGTAAGACTGTCCTTTCTGTACTATCCTAAATAAGACTTCTTTTTCTTTACAGATGAGATGTTAATACCACACTTTTACTGGGTTTACAGTAAAAGACTTTCAGAAAGTAACAACCATTTGATCCCAGTGTGTAGTCTTTATTGGTGCTATAAAATTACTCAGGATGTGTTATTAAAGTATTCACCAAAAGAAACATAGCTAAAAGTACAAGTTTCAAGACTACATGTTAACAGATGTTATACTTAAATAGAAATTTACTTCAAAACCTGATGCAGAGCAATACCATTGTCAACAGTATTGACAACACTACCTGGAAAGTTTGGCAGCATGTACATTTTTCACATGGCTTACTGAAGTTATCTATTGGAACACAGATTCATGAAAAACTGCACTATGTTAAAACACTTGAAATCTGTACCCTTCAAATGTTGCATGTGCTTGGTGTGTAAGAGCAGCACGTTTCAAAAAGCTGTATTTCAATGAAAAATGATAAAAATCCCACAAAAACTGGGAGGGATGCAGAAAGCTGTGAACTCAGATGCTTGGTGCCATTCAGAACTCCCATGAGTGCTATTACTCCTTATCATGGGTTCTTGGGCCCTTGCTTAAAAGCCAAGCCAGTTCAAGTCCATGGACAGACGAAGCACCAAAGAGCCCAAACTGCTCGTACTAGGTTCCAGTATAGGGAAACTTAAACAATTCCAATTTCTTACAAAATTGATTTAGAAAATCACTTCTAACTCCTGCGACAATTTGGGAAAGATTTCCCTAGAGTAGACCAATCCCTAGGGTTTAAATCTGTATTCCTCACCAAGTGTGGGAAAGAGTTTCTGAGCCAGAGAAATCAGTTCAGAAAGTAAATCAATAGCTAGAAGCCATTTATGGATTTGTTTACCTAATGCTGAACTTAATTTAGTTGCAGTTTTCTATATCAAAAATATTTCCCGTCTATTTTATAAGGAAAATTTGACTTCGAAGGTTAGATTTTAACACAGTGAAAAGGGACATTCTTTTATGCAGCAGTCAACAGAATACATTTGTGTTTGGAACAAGTGTAAGAGAAGAGATACCAATAATTGTTGAAATGAGATTAAGTGGATAATCTGTATGTAATGTGGCTGGGCCTGATTATCTCCTCCAGCAGAAAAAAATGCTAAGGAAGATGCTAAAATGAGGATATTTCCCAAATGGTTTCCATACGGAAATGGCTTCTGAATTGTTCCAAGGCTGGTGAGTCTTTCCCTTTTACTACTCTGTTGCAGAATAAGCTGTGGAAATGTGTCTCATACTTGCTGGATTACAGATTCCAAAGCCAACTGTGGAGATAGGTCTTATGTGCTCACCTTTGCTCTAGGCTCTTGGCACCTCCCTCCATCCTTTGGCAATGCTATTACATCCATATTCACTTCTCAAGCTTCTGCAGCCAGCAGCTAGCTCCTGGGACTCATATATTCCACAGTACCATGGATGAATGTGAAGAAGTTGCATTTCATGCTTTGTCCCTTCCAATTTCCTACTTTCTTAACTTTCTCTTCAGGAGGCCTCAGATTTGCAGAATGCTCACAGGGAGTCCTGAGAAAGAGGGATGATGCAAAGAATGATAGATAGGAGGAAGAACCATGATCTGGCCATGTAGACTCTTTCACCTTTAGGCTTGGAAGTATATCAAGGATTCTAGATTTTTGGATACAGAAGTGGGAAGATAATGACAACACCCAAAATAATGCTGAATTTAAAGCATGAATACCTCCTGTTAGGAATGGTGTTCTCTGGGCTGGTTATACCCAAAACTGTCATGCAATGGATTTAGTCAACTGAACTGGATTGCAGAGTTTGGTTTAGGCAAGTAATTTGTATGTCTATGTTCTCATTAGTGGAAAGTGCCAGAAATTCATTCCTGTTGACTGCATGATTCTCTAACATGTCCTTTACAGCAGAGGCTGAGCTCTTCAAATAGGCTTCAATTTCTGACCTAAGCTAAGCTTTTCAAATGTTAAAATTAAATTTTACTATCATCTTCTAAGCAGTGCTTGCCAAATGCCTTACAAATGTCTAAAATAGACATACATTTTTAGAATTTGAAAGGGGTACATATTCTAAAAAATAAGCCCTGCACAATAATCTAGCTTTTTGCTGTAATAAGACTTCAATCATTTTTGTTCAGCAATTTCATTTTTCTTATTTTCTCTAACAATTGCTAAATATAGCAGTCACAGAAGCGAGAATGTAAATTGCCCATTGAAGAATGGGTTCTGATCAGATTCTGCTTTCACATTTTGGTGCATTTATACCGGTGAAAGTAAAGTATGAAGTGGTAAAAAAAAATGATGGATAGGCACTAAGAGGTGAAGTAGTACTACGTATCCCATTTTGCCCTTAAGCACCTACGTAGAACGATTGCAACGTACATACTAACCATCAGAAAACAAAATGTGTCAGGAGAAGTAGCCAGCTGAAGGACAAACTGTAAAAACACCTACATGATGGTAATGATGAGAAATAAGTTCACAGGTGAACAAAACTACAATCTACATTCCCTCACACATATTATTTGACCACAGATAACAAGACAAATCCTCCTGACTGCACTTTATAGTAAGTGACTATATGACACTTGATTATGTGTGTCTTGAGTTCTGGTGTGAGAAACATGAGTGCTATTTCCTGTGATTTTTCATGAGACATGTGGGAGCAAGATTACATCCTTCATAAGCTGCCAACCTGATTTCACAAAGTATTGAAAGACATGTCCTCTGGGGAGGAGTATCCACAACCAAGTTGATGTTCTGGATTGCTATTTGCTTTCTGACCTTTAGATTAGCAGAGCTATGTTAGCAGGTATTTGTAGAAGTATATATGTCCATCCATCTGCCTGGTGTCTCTCCTAAGGTGGACACTATGCCTTCTATACTCATCCTGAAGGGTACAATATCTTTTCCGTCTGATGTGGGCTTCATTTCAAAGGGTTTAGGATATTTGGAAAAAAAAATCTGGATTGTGATGCAGTAAATTAAAAGATTCCTGTCCATGCAGTGCACAGGTGTTTGGAAAACTCCCAAATATCCACTTTGAAAACATAATACTGGGAGAAACTCATTGCTGAAATGCAACATGCGAAGCTGCATTTCCGTATAACAGCTAAATCTGTAGCTTACTTCGGATTCATCTCCCTGTCCTGGTGAGATCAATTTGAACAAAAGCTATAAACTTGTTTCCTGTTGTCTTTAGCCTTCCCTAATGTGGCATTCAAATATTCAAAGCTCATCTGCTTACTCAGAAGCTTTTTGGAAAAAGTCCAAGAAGCTTTTCTATACCTTTAGATTAAAAAAATTCCCAAGCACATGCTTTCTCTTGGATCTTCTGACATTTCCATTTCTAGTTTCAGCCAGAAGTACTGTAAAGACAGCCTTTCTCCTGACGTTTAGCACTCTAATGCTTCTAACACAGGAAAGATCATGTTCTCTCGTTTAAAAAAAAAAAAAAAAAAAAAGCTGAAAATTTATATTTAAATACATCTCTGTTTCTTTTGGTGGCTTACAAAAACTCTGAATAGGAAGCTAAGACTGTTGGCTGGTGGATCCAACACAAGAGCATGCAATAAGTGAGCAGGGCTCTCTTACAGGGAAACTCTTCAATCTCTCCCACAGAGAAGTGCTAATATAATGCACAATACCGAGAGACTATAGCAAGCAGATGACCTTCCCAGGTTCCCAGGTTATGTATTTAACAGTGCAACATTTGTTACTAAGAGAAAGATAACAAAAATAGAATACTGACATGAAAGGAAATTTACAAACAACATTTCCATATGTTTTAATTTAGCTGTGTAGTAACCACATAGTAGTAATAATAATGCAAATGCTTGTAGATATATCATTTCTTAAGCAGTTTTCAGCAGCAAATATAACATTTCTGTGAGATATATGTGTCTGTCAGATTATGAAATCAACTGTCCTGAAACTCTCCTTTTGTACTGCGTGTTATTACTGCACATTATTAATGAAGCAGGATGGAACTTGCACATGTACAAGAGCATGAGGTTCTAGCATATATATGCAAGGTTGCTTACAAATTACTTCATACTTTTGGCAAGATAGTACCACAGTTCAGAGAATCTGACATTCGAGATGTAATTTAAAGGTAATTAAAATGCACATTTCATCAATGATGACAAATCTACGTTATTTCCAGGTTTCAAACATAACAAAACTAGGTACTTGTCAAAGACTTTTCATGCTGCAAGGTGGCCTGTTACTGCAAGATTCACATGATGTTGTGAAGAGAGAGACACAATGTACAAAATATAAGGATGTTTCAGAAGCTCGGTGGATGATCAAGTGGTTAAGTTGTAGGTCCAGAAAAGTCAATTACATGTATTACTGTTTCAAATTCTGTATTTAAAGTTAAGATAATATTGCTAAAGGAGACCACTGTTTTCCTCATTAGTTGAGTGCGCCCATTGTAGAATTTTCATCCTATATTTTGGAATTGCCTTCATGACTGCTGGTACGTTTTCTGGAAGCTGTGAGAACAGCTACTTGTCTCATTTTGGGAATAAATAAATACAGGA
>PPHD01017947.1:0-14805 GCA_002909625.1 Bambusicola thoracicus
CATCATGCTTCCAGCACAGAGTAAGAAAACAGAAACAAACTTCACTCTTCTGTGGTTGGGATATGTTTGATAAGCGGGAAAAACTCACAGGAGGACCCCGAAATCCATTTCCACCTGGAAGTCCACTGGGTCCTGGAGGCCCCTGTTGAACAGAGAAAAAAGCCTTACACCTTGGTGACCCCACATAGCTGCATGACCCCACAGTCTGGCTGTAGTCATTTGTCTAATAGCCCAGAGAAGCCCAGCCCCACACCCCGACAACTGGTTTGCCAATGCACTTCTTTCTTCTTGCTCCACCTTCCCATGGAGTATGCTATTCGCAGTGCCACACACTGCCAACATCTGCCCCACACTGACTCAGCTCTGAGGCACCCCAAGAGCCTGCTGAACAAAAGCTGCTGCTCCAGAAATGGCCATTTCCAGCCATTACAAGGCTGCTCTGCCTTGAATCAACAGCTGTGACCAACTGCATTAGGGTAGGGATACACAGAAATGGTCCACAAAGCTGCCAACCTGCAGGACTCCATATCCTGCTGCCCAGCACAAGAAAGGAATCCAGACTGAATAAAAAAAGGCCCCATCCCTTATGTAGCAATTTAAACCTCTCCTTCTGAAAAAGAATCTCATTACTTACTGGGGGTCCTGGTAGTCCTTTACCCTGGAAACAACATTTGAAAAAGGTCACTTAAAAATGAACATACAACAGAGGAGCAGTACCTCACAAAATGCTGCTTAACTTTAATTTTCCATTCAGTTTTCATAGCACTCTCCTGCCCCCACTTACTGTAATTTGCAATCAGAACACGGCTAGAGTCCTAATGAGTCCTTTTGTTGCCCCTAATAATTTGCATTCCCTTTACATCCTTGTTACCTATGAGACATCCCTAAATAAAGCCGCGTATGGTGGTGACGCAGTAGTGGAACAGGGACATTTAGGAAGAAAATATTCTAATTTATTCATCTGCTTTCTCTATCTTCAAACATTTGTTTGCTTCCTGAGTCCTCATCTCAGCTGACACCCACTGGCTGTCCTTCAATGTGAGATCCAGGCGTGGTTCAGGGAAGTGGGGGTACTGAGTTAGTTATGGCCATACAATGAAATGGGCACCTATGCACGTCGTGCTGCCACGTGTGGGAAGGGCTCACATCTGCCCGTGGCATTCCAATCAGTATAGCAAGCTGTGCAGTTGAGCTCAGCTTCATGAAGAAACAGAGATGCTGATAATTGCTGGGGAAGGATGTTAGCTTGTTTAGCATTAATTGAGTGTCTTTTTAGATGCAACAGCAGCTGTATTCAGAAACCCTTAGGCTTGATGCTAAACATGGATATACAGTTACCTCTTGATTTGATGGAAGAGGTTTAAGGGGGCTTTCTTTACAGAGACATCAGTTCTGGTTGTTATGAACTTAGCTTGACTCTTCTGTTACTCCATCAATATAGACATCAAAGCTAAATGTGACTTGCCAGTAGATTATGAGATGTTTAACACAGCAATATGGATTTCAAAATGAGCACAGAACGACCAGTGAAGTTTGTGCAGCAAAATAGCTTAATATATGAAAGTCTATTTCATTTACTTATACAATACAAAAGACATAATCTGAGAGAAGGAAGGTTTGATATGTTATCTTCATCCCAAGCTAGGCAACTTTGTAACATCTCCAAGACTAAGAACAGGTTCCAAATCACCAGAACAGCTCAAACATAGATACTTCAGCACCTAAAATGATATTTTCACTCATTCAGGTTTAGATCTCTTGATCTGGGATACAAGGCTTCCCCCCTTCTCTCGGGGCAGACTCAGGCATACAGCGACACACCACCCTTACATGCACAGATCTGGAAGTTACTTACAGCTGGTCCAGGTGGCCCAGCAGGTCCCAATGCACCCTACAGGAATAAAACAACAGAGTGCGAATTAGGAAGTCAATCAGGAAGATCCATATAGTAAGACATCAGTGTCTGCTCTGCTTGATAATGCTCTGCTTGGAAACTCCAGCAGTGCCTGATAGAAACAGCACCCAGCTGGGGATGCTCGGCCAAGTTTACAGCTACAAGGACAGAAACCCATGGGTAACGATGATCCCATTGTTATAAATGACTTGATTGAACAATATTCTAAGATAGTAGGGAGCTTAGCTCTGAACTGGCCCCAACAAATTCCTCCCCCATTGGTTAGCTATGAATATCAAACATACACAAACTGTAACATCATTCATTTGAAAAATTCTCATTCATAGTACTTCCATGATGTAGATCCAGTGATGAAATTATCTGGAATCATTTACATGATTTGGATTTGTTCTGGTGTATATTATCACTTCATACATCTCCCTGCAGGCAAAGGTTTAGATGGGGCAGCTTCTGCCTTCTCACTGGTTTCCTTGGCAAATCAATTCCCAATCTCCTTTTCCCCATTTGCATTCTTCCTCTTAAGATCACCAAACCCTGGTCAAGCTTAAATCTTAGACTTGAATCATTCTTGAAATTGCTGAAACAAAATTTGCTTAACTAAAGATGAGCTTTAGTTAAAACTAAGCCAGCTTACTCTCAACCCTTTTGCTGCACCGCAAAGCCTTCCTCAGCCTCTCACCAGCTGGACTGACTAAACTCGCCCTCCAGAAGTTCTCAAGATGCTCTACCAAACATCTGGGGAATGATTTCCTGAGCTGGAAATAAGTCACATCCATCCCTAGGGCCACAGGGACAAGATAGACGGGCAGACCAGGAAAGTATCCCAGCAAATGGCTGCTGACTGTGATCCCAAGGATGACCGCAGCCTTTCTTAATGTTGGGCAGACCAAATGAGATTAGAAATGTTTTCCCTTGCCATGTCTGAAGAGAAAGTTACTGAGGACCCGAGTGCCTCATTAAGAATAGCCTTGTGAGGGAAGGACTGTAATCCAATCAAAATCAGCTCTGCTGCAGATGTCAGCTCATTCATTTTTCTTGCTGCAGGTTACTCGGGTTTTCATCTGATCGCCTTTCTCTTTAGGCTGAAGTCTTCATACACCAATGCCAATGGGATGAGCTGAGATTTCTCCTCGTAGAAAACACAGAATTTCCAGCACCTACTGATTTACACCCTTAACCTGCTCCCCCCCACACACAAAGCTGGATAGGCCCCTTCTGCTTTGGCATTGTACTCGAAGTACCAAGTGCTGGTCCTTCCCCCTCCCTAATATTGAGGGTGTGGGGTGGTGAACATTTTTGGTGCAGTCATTGATCACCGAGTCCCTGAGCAAGCTGATTTGACTCCATTAAATCTAAATGAAAACCTCTAATTTACACCTCTAATAACACTGACTCAACTCATTCTCCTGATAACAATGTTCTTTCTCTATTGAAAACAATCTTACCATAATTTTCCATTTTAAAGCCATATGCCCTATGAATATACAACTATTGAGAGCAGGAAATACTTGATTAATATGGCATTATGAGTTCATAAATAAATAATGTACAGCTAAAAACAGCCTTCCCACAGGAGCCCACTTCCATTTGCCAAACACCTTCACTCTCAGGCACTTCAGTGCAGAAATACATGTCTATTCATAACAAAGCATAGTGCTATGCATGCATTCAGTCCCACAGCAGTCGATGGACCTCTGCTGCCTTCAGTGCTTCCCATAGGACCCGACTGTGTTCTTAAACTTGTGCAAAAGAAAGTAAGTCAGGATAACCACGCTGCCCTTTTAGAGTGATAGAGCTTTTAGAGCTTCTTTTCTTTTTCCAGGCTTTTATTAGTCCAATTATAATGATTTTCCAGACAGATCACTGACCTCAAAAAACTCCCATAAATGACAACATGCCCCAAGTTTGCCCCATGCTGACAGACTGAGTTAAGAGACAGGGGAAATCATGTCCAATGGGAACACAAAGTTACAGTAACTCTGTGTGCTAGAACACTGTTTGTGTGCTCCTACCAAATAGTTGGAGGGGAAGTTCTTGTGCCCAGGAATTATCTGCTCCATTACCCTGCTAACTCAGACTTCATATGCTAAAGTAGGCACAGGCAAACGTTACCACTGAATGTGAAACAGGGGCACAGAACTTCTCAGCTTTCTGCATGGTCCGTAACGTTTCTGTTTAAAAAGTCAAAGCTCAGATTCCCAAAGGTGCTGGAGTCTCATCACAGTCTGAGCTGTCAGGGTTTTGCAGCCCTGGAACTGTGGGGAGACAGGTTGGACATAAGAAGAGTGCAGGATGCAAGGTTTTTAGTGCAGTGCTGATGAACAGATGCTCAGAGCTGTGATCAGGATGCTTGAGTTCAACTTTCCCAGAGGCCAACCTAATCTTGGCTTGTACATGGGAAAGGAGGAAGAGCATATCAAAGACACATGGTTCTACCGCTCATTGCTTTAACTAAGACAACTCAGAGTTTTGCACTTTGGTTGAGTCTCTGGGGCAAAAAAACATAGATTGAGAGATACTGAACACATTAGAGAAGTCCCCCAGCAGCACTACTCTCTTTTTTTAACCTCCACATGTTGCAATTTGTGTGGAGCCCATCACTGCAGCCCCAAGTTTAAGAGAACCGTAGACCAGCTCTGGATGCAACCCGTAATGACTTGTGATGGAAGAGAGGAGGATGGCCATGCTGGGTAAAATCTGTGCTGAATGGCTCACCTACACTTTGTTCCCAATGTCATAACGGAGGCCTACGTATCTTTCTTGCCCCGTTACAGATGACCTAAAGGACATCTATAGCATCACAGGCAGCCATTGCTCCCTGTGGTATCCCTCAGCAGTAATACATAGGAAGTAAGAAAAACCTTTTTTCTTTTTTCCTTTCTCTATCCACTACGGAAACCTATTCCAAAGCAGCTAATAATTCCAACCACATGGACAGCCTCAGAATTAACAAAAGGCAGAAGTTTGAGCAGCTAATGTAATTATATCCATAACAGAACAGTGAACTGCGAACTCAGGCTGAAAATAAAGACCCAAATAGCTTCGCTTTGATAAATGTTTTAATTAAGCCTATGGAGTGCTTTTTTGGATGCACCACAAGAGCTGTTCTGTGCTGGTATTTGCACTGAAACTATCCAAAGTCAAAAATCATGAGAAAGAAAGATGGATCCCATGCTTTGCACCCACAGAAAAACCATTTGGGTCTTCATTTCAAAGGTCTGAGCATTCTGCAGGGGTTCACAGATAAATAACCCGCCACCATCAATACCCCAGTGTCACCAATTCACAAAGGTAGGAGGAGTCATCAATGTAAGCGATGACAAAGTCTCATTTCGAGGCACTGGGGACACAACGTGGTACTCACACGGTCTCCTGGAGGCCCATTTGGGCCAGGCGGGCCATCAGTTCCTGTTAAACCCTGTGGAAATACAAGAATAAATGTAAAGACAGAGAAACACAGAAAGAAGAGCTGTAGGAAATCCCTGTCACTGTCACATACCACCCATATGTCAAACTTTCAGGAAAGCCTAACCTCTTCAGTTCTCTCTGTAAACAGGAGGAGACCAGAAGCAAATTACCTGTACTGTTCCCTATGCATTTTAAGTACAGATGAACACCACCAACAGGTCTTGTTGTTGGAGTTTGCTGTCTCTCAGCTTAGCTGTAGAAGCTGCTTAAATGCTTCCTCTGAACCTGTACGCTGGCTATGCTCAGTTATTATAGCACTAAGTTGGTAAGCTGGGAAAACTTCACTATGTACAGTCACCTGTCCAGGTCTGAATGGAAAAAAAACCAGGCAAGTGAGCAGCAAGCTTCAAGCAAATAAGCAACACTGGATTCCCAAAATCAGGCTCCCTTGGTTTGCTTTCAAAATGCCAACAGATGTTCCTATTTCTCCATCCCTGCCTAGCACGCTTCCCAAGAGCTGCTATATTTCATTGTAATAGTGCTGTCCTATCAGTTCTGCATCCCCAAATTGCTCTCATACTGCTTAGTTCAATCTAAAGATGCCTTCAACTCTTAGAACTTCTCCTAATTTATAAGACATGTAGCTTCAGTACCCACTTTGCTTCTCCAGTAGAGAAAGAGCAAGTTGATGAGACGCTGGGACAACATTCATGTATATGAAATGCTTAAACAGCCTAAGAGGATTTGACAAAATACTCACGTCTACTCCAGGAAGGCCAGGCAGCCCAGCTTCACCAGCTGCTCCAGGCTTTCCTGGTGCACCCTTTGGTCCCTAAATCAGAAAACAGGCAATTCTTTATACCATAAAAAATGCATCATGCATTGATAAAGACCACAAGATGGAGGTTCATCTGTTGATGTGTTAACCTTATACCATATAACGTGGAAGAATTACTCCATAGAGATGAAATTTGTCACGAGCCCATATCCAAATCCTAAACATGTTTCAGTTCTTTAGCTCAGTTTTCTGCAACCCCGTTAATCATTCAGAGACACAGCTACCCTTAGGCTGATCCTAATAGAAAGGAATGGTATATGCAACACAAAGCAAAGAGCTATGCCACACTTTTCACCACCGTGTGACAGACTGGGAGTTGAAGCAGGCTCAAAGTGATGCCAAAAATAACCACATATAAATGGCTAGGTGCCAGTTTTTGTTACACTGATGGGTGAGCTGTGTTTCAGGTATAGAATCATAGAACGGCCTGTGTTGAAAAGGACCATAACGATCATCTTGTTTCAAACCCCGTGCATGCATGTCCTCCTCTAGCTATGAAAGAAGAGAATTTATTTCTCCCCAGACCCAGCATTGAGTTGGCTTATGGAAATTCTACTGCAGATCAAGAGGAAAGGAAGCCATAAGACTGAGCTCCTGTGCACTACTTCTTCCTTAGGGAACAAACAAATTGACATCAGCCAGGTAGTACTTACTGGTGGGCCTGGCAAACCAGAAGGGCCCGGCTCACCCTGAATAAAAAGAGAAAAGAGATCAGTGTTAGTGATGAACTTCTTTCTGTTGTCTTCTTGTGACAGCAGAATGCACAACAGCCACAGTGCTCACACCTCCCTCCATGCCCACTCCAAGATCTACCATGCTCAGGATGAGGGAAGTAATGTTGTGGGATCAGATAACCCTTTTCACATTGCCAGTAGCAGACTGGGAGGCTGAGCATGTGAGTAGCACAAGAGAGCGTTCTGAACCAGCCCCAGCACCTGTTTTTCTTTTCACATATGCTTAGGAACTGTTTGCACTTTGACTTAGCAGCAAGTGAGGCACGGAGGAAAGCTGGATGGCTACTGTGATTTTCAGATACCTTCCATGACAAAACAGAGATGCTATGAGATCCAGGTATCCAGGACACACTATGAAACGTTGGTGCTACCAGAAGTTTGGGACTAACAGAAATGAAAGAACAGTCTACAGCAATTTTCTTCATGACTAAACAAGGACAGGAAAAGCAGATGAACAAAACGCCCAGCTGATTTCAACCTAATCCCACTGCCCAGCCTGGATGAAATCCAAGTTTTATTAAAAAAAAAATAAAGTATTTATTTTAAAAGTGCTCTTTTTTTCCTCCTGATCCTAACGGAAACTGAACTAAAGTGCCTGGAAGACAGTGTTTAGAAAGCCTTTGAATCGCTCCTTTCAGCTCAGCCAGCCACAGTGCCATTCAGGAGCTCACACCGACCCCAGACAACAAGAACAAGATGTTTGTGTTTTATTGTCAGTCCCTGTAAAAAAACAATTGTCTGCGAAAGTCAGGAGCTTGCTGAAACTTGACATCTCAGCTCAGTTCCTTGTTTTATCCGGAGGCAAATGGCTTCGCTCCTCCATGTCCCAGTTTAGGTCCCCGGATGAAGACCACTACTCCTGGCTTCAGGGTAAGTACATTAATACTGTGAGTGGCTCATTTTTTGTGGGTGAGGAGGGGGCACACAGCATGTTGATAACCTCTAAGAGGAGAATCTATATGGAAAAGCAGTGCTTGCTAACTGAGCAAGGTTAGAAATAACCCACCCTCACCACTGCTCTGATAATTAGGGGTTATTAGGCAATAAGCAAAGGCAGCAATTTATAGCACGGTTCTGTATTTACTGTGCCAGCAGCTGTGAAGCCCCTGGGCTGCCCCACAGACTGGCTTTGATTTGCTCAGCCACGGATTTACACGCTGTGCTGGTGGCTGATCAATGCTCAGAGCAGAGGGACGTTGCACAGAGGTGGCATTGTGCTCTGGCTTGATGAAGAAACTCTTTTGCTGTTCATTACCCGCAGACTTTCCATTAATAGTTATCGTGATCATAGGTGGGGAAGGTCCCTTGCCAAAGGAATGAAAGGAGCAGTTCTTCTGCAATGAATGGCCGGGAAAGGCAGCATCCCTCCTTCACTCCACACTACATTTCCAACCCTTTGCACTTTTTTTTCCCCTCACTCCTGTGACGGCAATCCATACAGCAAGGTCACAGCATTAGCAAGTGCTGTTTGGGACCATCTTAGACCTTGATCCTGCCATCGAGGACCCCTGTGGGACTCTGCAGGAGCTCCAGAACTTCAGTCAGACGAATCAAAGGCCTAATAAGTGTTTATACCCTTAATGCCAGATCACTGGGAATTAGTGGCAAAGGTTGTCAGCAAAAGGAAGTGCTCCCCTGGGTGCTTCATGAGAAGGAAGTCAGTTTACTCTTTCTTAGCAAGCCTGCATTAAAGCCAAGCCATGAGATGAAAAGTGGGGGGAAAAAAAAAAGAATAGAGCTTGATTTCTGAACAGCGACAATTGCTTATTAGCAATTTGGGGAATTACATTCCTAGAAATAATTCACAGGAACTTGGCACTAATTCTTTTGATCACAACATGCTGTTCCTATTCTTGGGAGGGAGATTTTGTTTGGTGCTGCGTATGAAATGTGAAGCACGTTAAAGGCTGTAATTATAGAGATTTCAGAGGAACTGAATGCTGCAGCTCCCCGTGAAAGGCAGGAACAAAAGCAGCAGCCTCTAGAAATTGTACTTATAGGGTTCATTCTGGGATATCTTGACTAATTCAGCTGCATCTTGAGCACCACTCGTGGTTCAGGGCCTACGGGGAGGGACCACTGAGCACTTCGGCACCACTCATCAGTCTCAAAGCGACTCTTCCCACATAGCACCCATCCAAAGCCATCTGTGAAGCTGATCCAGCTGGAGTGGCCTCCAGAATTCAGACAACCTGCACAGATAGGGTCCAGAAGAGTCCTGGTTGTGCTTTAAAAACGTTGCACCATTACAGAAAACAACAAAGCGCCTTCATTCCTTACAGAACTGACCATACTACTAAGGCTCCATCCATTGCTGCATTTTATATGGCATAGCTTTTTTGGAGGGTACTGCCAGAAAAATACTAGCCTTTCAACTGGAATGCTTCATGAGCATCCTCAACACCAGCCACAGCCACAAGTCTCTTCTTTTGTGCAGTTCTTTAAAGGTCTGACGGCCTGACTGAACTACGGGAGCTATCTCTGAACAGCTGGCTTCATCTCACGCTAACAGGGCGCCTGACTCAACCTGCATCTGGATGAGGGGTGTAGTTTGAGGCTGCTCGAATGGCAGACTGCTCCCATGCAGTCAGAACTCCACGTCTGAAGGTGAGACTGCAAGGCTTTAAATGCCTCGCCCAGAGGTTTGATTTGTTAGGACTAGGTGCTTCCCAATAATTGGATGTTATTTAGTCCTGTCCCACTTGGAACTTTCTGAACCTTTTAGCAGCAGATAAAAAGGTGTAGATTCATGCTATAAGTGTTTTCCCAAGGTTCCCATTTCCAACAACAATCAGAAGCAATGCTGATGAAGCTCCTGTAAAATGTGCTGTAGAAAGGAGCAGAACAGCAGGACCACAGGGATTTGTTTCCTTCCAAACGCCGTTACCTTGAAGTTGGTTGCAACCTGAAGTCTGAAGGGCTTCTTCCCTCCCAAATTCCTCTTTATACAAAATTCCTCCGCATACAAAACCAGTCCCTATTCCACAAAGTCTGCTGCCCACAGACTCCATGGGCTCCCTGCAGCTGCAGGGAATGCGTTTCCTTTGCCCTCCTCCCCACAGGCCTTTTATCACAAAGAACAGTGGGGAGATATCAGCTCTGCGCTTCACGTGCTACAAAACCAGAGTGAGATTTCCAGTAAAACAGCCTCCTTGAGTTGAAAGGACACTTCAGAGGGAATAGCTGCAAATCAATGAGGTTTTCTCTCCAGACCGGCATTGCTCACACAGCCTCTATGAAAGCTCACCACTGCAAACAAAAAAGCTCCTTGTTCACCGCTTACCAGGGAGCTAACATATATCTTTATTTTTTTTTCCTTTACATTCTTGTCCAAAAGAAAATGACCTGCAGGGAGTGAATAGAGGTTTTCAAGGCTGCTGAAAGGCCCAGCTGCCATAAACTTACTTTGGACGTGTTTTAAAATACCCCACCATGGTCCATAAGCAGCTTTCAGAGGCAAGCAGTACTCAAAGGGAGCAACAGAACAGGGAACTGGTCTTCTGCATTTGATACCATCTTGCTGAACACTTATCTGATACTCTAACCCATTGCCACCTACAGAGCAAACACAGTTCTTCTCCAACAGACTCACAGAAGCAATGTTTAACTTCTATGGAGACAGCTATTAAGGGCAATAGGACAAGTTGTTTTTTTTCCTCTCTTGGGGTACACAGCCTTCTACCTACACAGGACACAGTACACCTATGGAACTGCCCACTGAAATAAAGGCTTTTTTTGCTGTTTGTGCCATTAAAGGCAACTCATGTCTAAAAACCAGCGGGCCAAATTCTGACTTTGCACATATCACTATAGATTGGAGATGCCACACTGACTCTGGTGATATAAAACATAACTCAGAGCAGCATCCATGCTGAGTTTCTTCAGGCTCTCCATGGACGTGGATGCTCTGAAGCATCTCAAGCCCCTCTGAGCTACACAACATGCAGTAACACTGACCCACATCACATTCATGCACTCAACCTTCCACATTTTGTCCCCCCCTCCTCTCCAGACAGAGAAAGAGAAAAAACACAGCCCTGCAGGCACAGCTGTGCATCCACACGCTGTATTTATCCTGAACTCTCCTGAGATAGGATATAGATCCTGTATGAATGAGGCCACTCAGTGTCTCCATTCTCTGTTCCAACCATTGCAGGACAAGACCTTGTAGGTTCTCCACGCCCATCCACCTCTGCAGCACGGCCCAAAGGCTCAGGAGGACAAGCAGCACTTCCCTGCTCTGCTCAGTCTGCCTCTGCTCCACCCCCTCCCTCCCTCTGCCATGTGGCACTCACATCTATGCCGTCCTTGCCAGATGGTCCAGGGGGTCCTCGGGGTCCAGGAGGGCCTTGTGGTCCTACTCTCTGAGAGGATCGGGGGGGATGAAAAGGAAGAAAGATTATTTTTCCATCAGAATAAACACACAAGCTAAGTAAGAAAGCAATCATTGAGTTCCACAGCTACTTCACCTCATGGGGCCCCGCAATGTCCTGGGCAAACTTGGAGGAGTTCAGAACAAGGCTCTTTGGAAAATACTTCTGGGTACAGCCTCAGGGTCCCCAGCCCTTTTAACAGATGGGGAAGGAGAGATGGGAAGCAAATGGTGATGGCTGTACAGGCTGTGTTCCTCACTGCCTATAGAAATGATTCTTAAGGGGCAGAGGAGGAAATGTAGGGTCCATGGAAAATAGGTGATAATGTGTAGCATTAAAGATGCATTCAGTCCCAGCCTGATGGGGGGTGATGGAGACAGACGGACACTGCTGAGCTCAGAACAAGAAAGGGAAAAAAAAATCTCCTCTCTGAGCAGAATGTCGTTTGAAAATCTGGGATTTTGGATGTGTAAGGCTGAGGGAAGGAAAGAAAGGTCTGATAAATGACTTCTGTATTGAGAGGACTCCAGAGAGCAACTTGCTTTCACATTGGCAAAACAAAGGTTTCATTGTGGAAGCAGCTCTGCTCACAGCAGATGAGGGCAGCTCTGAATTTCCAAGCCAGACTGCAAAAATTCCTTACTGGCACAACAAAAAAAAAAACTCACTGAGGAGTTATTTCCCCAGGCAAAAATATTAACATCATGCAGGGAAGTTTAATATAGCTTCACAAGCAAAGTGAATAAGGATTAAATACGGTATTTCATACATGTGAAGCTTTAAAAATTCAGAGGGAGAGAATAAAACATTCTCTCACTCATGGAGAGCCAGATCAGGAGATCCCAGTCTCATGGGCACCTCGTTGCTTCACTATGAAAGAAAACTGTTTCTCTTATAACAACAGCTCTTCCTCTCCTTGGGCTTTATCTCTTGCAGCTCTAATTGGAAATAAACAATAGTTGCACAGAAAGTGTAAAGCAGCAGCTCCTGCACACAAGGACACAAAGTGAAAGCCTACCGATGCAGGTATGAATACAGCTCCTTGCTAGGCACGCAGAGTGCACACTTCAAATATATGCAATATATCTTTCCCGTATGCACTCATTTCTTGAACATAAAACCAACGTGAAAATTCTTACCTGAGCTGATGTTGCGGCTAATAGCTGACAAAGGAAGAGGAGCCCAAGAGTGGGGAATACAGTCATCGTGCCCAGGCTCTGTCTCTCCTTTTTACTCCTGGGCAGCCAAACTGTTTCTCTCCCCCTGGATCTTGGCTTACAAATGAGACTCCTCGCCTCCAGATAAACCTGCAGCTCCCACTGGAGGGGCAGAGCTCAGGAGCACAGGCAAGAGGGGCTGAGCCCAGAGGAAAGAGAAGGCTTTGCAAGGAGGTGGGAGCAGGAGGGGGAGCAGCAGGCAGTCATGAAGAGAGGCTCTCATTCATGCCCTGCTGGGCAGCCCCAGCAAGCAGGGAAGGAAACATAAGGAACAGCTGAACTGTAGACACACACAGGAGAAAATTCTGCATCTCCAGCTGGAAATACGTTGTTCCTTAGGTCTCAGCTGAGGCATTTCTCAAAGCGCATCATCATTTCAGTGCTGGACAGATGAAAAAGTAACAGTCATCCACTGCCTGAGGCTACCTGAAAAAATGATTATACATGTAATGAGCACGAGATCATAGAGAAATGCACTTACTGCTTCGTGAGATGGTTTGTTAGCTCTGCCACAACTGGCTTTTGTTCTTCCTCGAGAGAGACCCAAAGAACAGCAGGCTTATTTCTTGAAGAAACGATGAATCCTGATCAGAGGATAGATGACCGCAGAGACACAAGCAGGAAGAAAGGAAGAGAAATTCTTGGAGCTACAAGGAACTAAGGGAGAATTGCCTCTGAAATATTTGCAAGGAAGGAACAGTGCAATGGTTGCCAAATTGATCCCCAAAAGGTGATCTCAAACAGCAGCCTGTCCACAAAGAAGCAGACAGCTTCAGGCTTCCCTTTGTTTATTAAAGACAACTTCATCCAAAGCAATACTTGGAAATGGAGACGCTAAACTGGAGGACTCACCAGGACTGGAATAACACAGCTAACTTGGTTAGCAAGAGAAGAGCAGTAGAAGACCCAAAGCCTTACAAATGAAATCCCAGACTTCTATTTGACATCCTTACGCCAGGTTTGTATGAGCAAACAGTGCATGCCCGCCCAGCTCTCCAGCAGCCTATATTTCACCACCAGCTTTAACAGAGGGTTAGAGGGCTCAAACATTTACCGGAGCCTACATGAATTTTTGGAGCAGTCAGCCAGGGACAGAAAAGGAGCATGTGTCTGTCTGCGTTCTGATGGCTTAAATGAAAATGGAATGCTTTTTAGACAGCTCCAACCCCACTGCAGCCACAGGAACTGCACAGCTCGTACCTCCTCCTTCACAGAGACCAACTGATGGCAGAGCAAATCCAGCTTTCCCCAGCTCCTCTCAATGGCCACGGCATGCATATTTGTTGAATAAGATGAGGGGAGGATGACATTTTCAGCTCAGAAAGGGTTCACTGAAAAAGAGCTTTATCCTGTGCCCCAAAAGGAAAGGCCCTACAGCTATAGCTTCCATATGCACGCTGGAAACTGCATGAAAGGGAAGTCCTGGTTTATTCTACAGAGCATCACTGTAGCTTTCCACCACATACACTTGGGAGGTTCCAAAGCAACAGCAGATGGTGACAGGATGGGCTGGTAGACCAGATCCATGGTCACATCCTGCCCTCAAAGATGAGAAACGTAAGTGGAAACCAGTATGCATTAAATACATGCTTTAATAGGTGATGTTAATGCAACAGACCGTCATACAGCTCTGAGTGCTGAAAATACATCCTGTGAAATCACTGCAAACACCTACAGCCGAAACTCTAAACTGAACACAACAGAGCGCTCCAGACCAGGGCTCACAGTGAAATCCCATTAAACAAAAGACAAACTGCACATCACCGTACAAGATTTATGATTTATGCCCCAGCTGAGCATATATTCACAATGAAAATATCATTAAATAACAAAATACTACAAATCTGTACAAAAACCCCCATGATTGACAACTCTTTATGAACCTTTTATGAAAGAATTTTTACTCAACATCTTCAAGTTTTTACATCTGTAGAGCTAAGTGCATTCTGATTGGCCATTTAATACCACCTTTACATAAGAAAGAAAATACTTTAAAAACCATTGAGGCCTTTTTCCAGCACGTGTGTGACCATCACCATTAAATGCTAAGCTTGCAGACTTCTGTTCCCACACACAGGATATGATGTGCTGAAGCACGGCCTGCAGCCTGGGGAGGGAAATCACAGATCAAATTCCTTGAAAGATGAAGCTTCTAACAAACCAAAAGCTGTAGCAGAGAGGCCGAACACTGCACAGGCTGCTGCATCTGCTCTCTGGTGAGGTGGGCAATCCCCAGCTGTCTCCTACGCAAAACAAACACCTCCTAAAAACCCCAAAAGTAAAACAATCAATCTAAGCAAACAGCAGGTTGGACTTCTCC
>PPHD01017948.1:0-14804 GCA_002909625.1 Bambusicola thoracicus
GCAGTTTCCACCTGAGCAAACATTCCGTCAAAGGCTACCAAAAGCATCTGACCAGCTGACATTTTGGGAGTTTCATCCACAGAACCATTCCTTGGCTGAATCAGCTCGCCATACTGAGCATGAAGTACTCTTAAATAAACAAAGTACATGTTTTTACTTATAGTCTACAGAAATTAAACAGGAATAGGATTTTCTTAAACTGATTGCTCCTACAGCTACAGAAGATTGGAATTAAGGTGAATTTTCCTCCCCCTTCCTCTCTCTATGCGATTCTATATATGAGTTCTACTGCTGGACTCATAAGAACAGTGAAGGATATTACATAAGACAGGGTCATATTAAAGAACCGTTACGGAATATAGATAGAGAATATAGACTGCACTTACTATGAGCATGACAAAAAAAACGTTATGAATATTAAGTGATGCAAATATTACCACTCCTTCCTTGGAAGCAAGTACTCATTTTTACAGTACACACGTATATAACTGACTGAACTACATAAGCGTGGGCTAAAAAAGTGGGAGGTCTCAGGTTATGGCTGGGATGGTTTAACAGCATGCTGTTCCTGAAAGGACGGTCTTATTCTCTCCCTTCCTTCTATCACTTTTGACTCTCAACTAAAAAGCTGAACAGGCTTGCCAATGGGTAAACCAGGAAGAAAATGAACTTAAGAAAAACACTTCATTATACTGCTGATGGAGTCACTGGAATTCAAGGGAAGCATCAAGACCACGTTTTCATTCAGCAGGAAGCTTTTGAGAATTAGCTCAGTTGTCCTGCAAGCATTTCCTCAGAAAGGTATTGCCCCATGTTATAAGACACACAGATTCTCTTGTTATGTTGGTTTTTGTTTTTAAATCAAGTCACTGATTCATTATGCAAAAGCTGCTCACCAAAGTTCCTCATGAGAGGCATGTCAACAAACTCTCCACAGGTTCCTTCCACAAAATAATGGGCCAGATGCTATTCTTACTATCCTTTAAAAACTTCAACCAAAATTCCCACTATATACTGTAAGAAAAGTTAACTACCAAACACCTCAAATGTCTGTTCTAAGCAGATGTAAATATTTCCATTACCGTAACTCTGTATTATGTTTTACTGTAAAAACCTGTGCAAACTATAAAAACCATGCAAACCCAGAGATGAAGCACACACGCTTTGGAGACTGTACTCTGCTGAAGGGTATTCTGGAGCACAAAAAGTTCACACTTTGAATACTCAAATTTAGACAAACTAATATGATTCTGCAATCTTCATTCTCTTTCTCGTACCTAAAAGAAAGAAAAAGTGATTTACCTTGCAACATCAATGTAATGAGTGTGTGTTTCTTCCTCTAGTCCCATAGCTGCATTTCTTAAGTAGGCCTGAAGAGATTCAACCAATGTTTGCAAAGAAACTCCATCAGTTGTTTGTTCAATAAGGTTATCTAATTCATGGAGCATACTTTCTAAAGTGTATTCTCCTTTCATTAAGCACCGAAGTGCTTCAGGGAAAATAATCTGCCGGAAGTTGGAATTCAGTTCCTGCAAGAAAGGGAAAAGAGAAATACGTTTGCCACACTGTAATTTGTATTTACTTATTTATTGCCACAGAAATCAATGCAGGTAAGAAAAAATAGTACCTTCTGTGACATAAAGTGGGAGACCTAAATGCAGCTACAGAATGGACTAGCCAGTGCTCTTGGTCTCCAAAATGAGACAAAATGCAACCAAAACAATTAATTATTTTGACTGCTTAATGAGTGACACACCTTACCCAAGAGCTCAACAAGGAGCTCTCAGGTACAACAGAAGTCTGGATGAAAAATACTCACTAGGTGAAAAATACTTATTAAATCTTATTCTCTCCTTTCCAATCTTGAAGTTTGGAGTCTATAAAACAGCTTTTCAGAATTTGTTTCAAACTACCTGTCTCAAGTGAAAATAAGCTAGGCTTAGCAGAAGGACAGAATAGAAATAGCAGAGGTTAAACAACATGAAAGCTGTTCTGAACCTCCACCAGAGTAAAAGAAATCGGCTTCATGTCTTGCTTTCATTGTCTCCAAATCTGCTACTAACTCCTTACTCCTGATTCCTTGACAGCAGGGTTGTTTTTTGTTTGCTGGTCAACTCAGAAAAGTAGAGAAAACCAAGACTGAAGCTCTGCCTAAACAATCACAGTAGTATCATAAAAAACAACTTGCTGTTTTTCAGCCAGAAGCTATTAAGAACGACTTAAATGAAGCCCAAGAAGGTTGAAGATGAGTGAAGATTTAACATAAAGTACTACCTGAAGTGAGATGTATACTCCATTAGCTAAATGAACAGCTTCTGATGCTTCAATTGGGTTAGGAATATCTAAGTCCTGGGGTACGAGATGACACTGCTTCAGCAACTGCACAAGGCAAGTAACATTTCCACTCATGCTGCAGAGCTCCTCCAAAAACCACGCTCCATCTCTCGAAGTCAGATCAACCAGCTGCTCTCCAGCACTGGATGCTGCACCTTCCATCATCAGATTCCGCCTAGATGGATTATGACAGTTGGTTAGATGACATACCTGCTATTGCATTCTCCACATAACTTCAAACATTCCCTTCATGTGTTCTCCAACAGGAATGCATACAAAAAGATTTATGGGAGGTATCTCACCTCGTCAGCGTACAAAGGGCAGAGATGATGACACTTGCTAAGCTCAGTGAGCCCTCCTCTCCGTTTTCATGAAGGAAAACTTTTATGCAGCGTTCGATTTCTTTCAGCTGCTCTTCACAAACAGGTACAGTAACTGCTTCCTGCTTCAGACGCTCCACCTGCCTGATAAGTCTGCTATTTATATCTGCTGCATAGCGCTGGAGAGTCATTTCTGTCGCAGTTATGAACTGGCACACACTTGGAGGTGGCTGCGGAGCATACTGCATTTCATACCTGTAAAGCAGAAGTACAATGACCAAAGTCTCCCTTCTGCAGCTCTAGCATGTTGCGCTCTGCTCCATGGGAAGGAAAAATACTGCAAACTTTAACAGTTCCTACATCACTTCACATCAAATCTGAAATACCACAGCAGTTGACAGCTATCAAAGTGACTCCTTCATAAAGTCACAGAATGCACCGTATTTCATAACTACATTTAAAGGACACAGGCCAAACAATAATCCTCTAAAGGACAGAATGAAGAGAAGGTAAGGAACAGGAAAGAAAGAGGTTTCAGTGTAAACACTGGAATACAATCTAGAACCTGTAAGCCAAGTGACGGACTCATTTTAGAGGAACAAGAAATTAAAAAAAAAAACAATTGCTCGAAAATTTGGTTTAAGGGGAGAAAAAAAACAAATCTTCTGTTGAGCTATGTGATTTTTAAATACCAAATGTTTGTAAACTCCCTAAATATCAGGGCCCTAATGCCACACATTGTTATTCGTTCATTCTTTACAGGACAATGTTATCACAGAATTATTTTTAAAGAATGTTTTAATCTTTTTCTCCAGACTCCCAAAATTACAACGTAATCTTATTTTGCTTTATAATTAGAAAAATCATTAATTTCAATTAGAAAATTAAAATCCTGAAGTAGCTGAAAATTAAGTTCTTCAAACAACCCATTACTCTGCCAACTTACTTCCTAAAGATATCCTGACAGCGCTCTATTGTCATGTTGCAGATAAGTTCTTCCATCCAAGTTTTCCACTGCTCTATTCGGTGCTTCTGAAACACAGCTTTTGGATACTGAAGAGCCACTGTTGCATAGTTGTGCAGCTGTTCAAGGCAACCACGTAAAACAGATCTTCTCTGCTGGAGAAGAGCACCAACCTCCCCTTCTAATTGTTCACACTGACTGATGAGATGTGCCTGGCCTGCATTTTGCAGAAATGCTGTTGCTGGTACATAACTCGGAGGACCTTTTAAGACAGATAATTAAAAATTAAGTTTTACTTATCTCTGAAGCACACAAATACTGAGCATTAATGTGGTTTGGAGTTCTGTTTTATTTTTAGCTATAGTAAAGATGACATTGAGATCAAAATCACTAACATGAATTCTAAATGTAAGAGAATCTCATGCACAGCAAGGGCAAGATGGAAAGGCTCCTTCAGGCAGCTTAGAAGAAAAGCTTTAAAGTACTCTAAATTGCTCATTAAAGAACCTCATTTTTTAAGATTTATTATGTAGAGGACCCTGCTTTTAAGTTAGAAGATACTCATGAAACCTCCTGGTATTCAACTCCAGTTATTTTCAAACAATTTTTTAAAAATGTTTTAAAAACACACTATGTTATACCTAGGTCCATTTGTGTGCTAATTTCTTGAAGGAGACTTGCAAGTTGTGTTGCCTCTAAGTTACTGAAAGCAGCTTGGTAGTGTGTTATCCACTGCTCAAATTCATTCAGCTTCACCTGGATCGCCTCCTGGACAGCTCTTTGTTGAGTCTGCAACTGCGTGTGCTCAGAATACCTGGATTAGTGAAGCCACAGAATCAAGTAAATACTACAAGAAAATAGTAGAAAAAATAGAGAATACAGAACTATATTGAACAATGCTACACTATCTCACCGATCAGAAACTTAATATATTCTCACCAATCACATAAAACTTAAACACTGTTAAAAACCAAGCTCCTACAAAATCATGACTGCAGGCACATGTCCATATATCCACACAGTTTTCAAATGCTTTATCATTTTCAACTAAGCTTGTAAAATAACATTAAGAATTAGGAATAGATTCAAAGATTTTTGTTCTATACACCAGTAGCTGCAGATTATTTGAAGGCTTTCAGCCTATTGTTTCATGCACTGAGGGTTAAATGTGAAACACGGAATAGTGTAGGTAATACTGATGGAGTATGAGCCCTAAGACTTAAGATCATTCAGTAGGACAATTGATTCAATATTTCTTCTATACAAGGAATGACCTTCTACTGTAAGAACAGCTTTTACTCTGCTATTAATTTCTCTCAAATACACATTTTTAACATTTAACTTATAAGTACATACTAAACCACCAACTCTATTAATCTGAGATTCCTGTCGGAGTTCCTGGCTCCTCTGTACCTGTGCTGAAGTGTGTGAGAGGGATGATCCACTCCTTCTGCACCTTCAAGAAATTCTATCTCCTCCAGTAGCTTTCCTTGCAATTTTTCTACATCTGTCAACTGTTCTTGCAGGTTGAGATATTCTTCTAAACTACTGTCCAACTTTGGAAGCACAGCCAACATTTCATCTCTGTTCTTAAACCAGTTAACCTATAACCAAGATACAGAATTTATAGGACAGGATTTAATTGAAACAGGTAAGAGAAAAGCGTTCATCTAGGATTATCTCTCCAATGCTACAGGCCTAAAGCTTCATGGACATTTAGATGATGCTATGATCCTATTTTTAAGGCCTCCAGCCTTAACTAGGACCAAGCATTAGAATATGTTTTAGAATTAAGTACTTTAGTTATATAGTAGAAAACAACCAAAGTGAACTCACCTTTATCTCAGCCACTCTTGAAGAGAAGAGACTACGTGTAATATCTCTTTCCATTTCTCTTTTGCTTTGCTTGTTTTCAGCCTGCTGGCCGCCACCACCATACACGGCTCCTGCAAATCCTGCCTCACCCCCTGCTGTCCAGTCCACCAGAGGATCATAAACAAAAGCTTCAAGCAATGTAAGCAAAGTTTCTCTCCCACGCCGCATGATATGAAGGACCTGCATCATGCATTTTAAACAATCATTTGTGCCATCCTTGTATAAAAGCAATTTTGCATTTAAAGTATTGTGTTTGAGCAGCTACATAAATCCATCAATTATCCCCACACACCTCAAACAGAGAAAGAACACCACAAGATATACAAACACAGCTACCCTGTACAAACATCACTAAGCGATGCATTCACCCAGTAACTAAAAAAACCCAACAAGTTTGCATTCTAGCCTTCCACACAAACTCCAGCCAACAGATACTTGAGAAAGAAGCCTCTATGTTCAGACATTTCAATTTTTTTATTTAAAAAACAAACAAAACAATGACCTGTCACATTTGCAAAAGAAGAGTACTGAAGGAAAAGGGTAAGCAAAAACACCATGAGTGTCTAACAGGAAATGACTGGCTACAGTCCTCATGAAGAGCCACCTCACCCAATTGGCATGGCCAAAAAAACAATCAAGTCATTGGGAATCATTTGCTTTGGGACATGCAAGCCCTTCTTCCGTGAAAACACCTCTAGGATAAAAAGCCCCAAAACATACTTGCTAAGATTTTGGATTACAGCTTAAAAAAGTGTTCCCTTTATGTGGGGGGAAATCACTATTTTCTTAAAAATCCATCAGAATTCTTACAGTAAGCTCAAAGATTGGAAATTTACTAATAATTTCAGCTATTCGGTAATTCACAGTTTACCTGAAAAAAAATATAAAAAAGTGAAGAAAGAGCATAGTTTCCTGCATAGAAGAGGTTACTAGATTGTTCAAATTTTGCCTTAACCAAATTACTTAGACTTGATAGCAGCATATATTTGGCTAAGCTATATATTACAGAAAGGTAAATCAACCTAAATCTCAAGACTTTATAAATCAATAGCAGAATGCTTAATAGCAAGCATCCAAGACTATATTTGGTAAGCAACAGCCCCCAGTTTTCTGCAGATTCCCAAACTTACCTGTTCACAAGAAAGCCTGAAAACCCCCTCTACTCCTGTCACTCCAAGTGCTGTTTCAATATTGTGTGTCATCCGGAATGGAACCTTCTCTGGTACCCTAAGGCTCTTTCCTTTAAGATAAAAATTTGTTTCTTTTAATTGCCAAAAAAAGAAACCTTTCATTAGAATAGCTTAAGGCATTTTTTAAATTACCTTTTTCAAAGCAAACATTATAATCTATGTGGACAACTTCTCCTGTAGTCATATCTATAAGAACATTATCCAGATGTCTGTCTCCAAGACCAATGATGTAGCCAACCATGGACATAACTGCAGTGGATCTTGCATAAGACTTAAAAGAGAGTTTCAGGAAAAAATTATTTGTGGGAATTCTCTGCCAACACATTGGACTGACTACCATCTTATAACATTATTTTTAAGCATAAGATAAATCAAAGCCACCTTACTCCAAGCTGTTTTCTATATGAGAGTATCTTACAAGAGCTATCATTTCTTAGGCCGATAATCCTAGTTTAATAATGTAAAGATATCAGATATAAACACATTTTTTATTCCAGATGGTACAACTACATTATTTCCCACCAACATTTCCCATTCTGTGAAACCCTAGCAGTGCTAGCTCATACAGCTGCAGAGCATCATTGCTTGATAACATCCCAAGCCTTTGCTGCCTCTCATCCCATTAGAAAAAAATCTTTCAAAGGCAAAATATGTTTGTTATAACTTACCTGCGTAACTCTCCACCATTCATCTGGTGTAGTACATGACGACCAGAGCTCCTTAGCTAGGAGATTTGGCGGAGTTGCTTCCATCAGTTCTTCTAGAACAGCTCTCATCACATTCAAGGGCCAGTCACGACGCGACACATCAAGACTAAGCCCAACTGCCTTTAAAGCAGGTCCAATTTTACTGTAGTAAAGTTCACTAGGTCTAGGCACAATTCCAGGATTCTGAGGAGTCTGATAAGAATCCTGAGCCTGGAAGAGGTTAAAAATGCTGGTGTACAAATCACAACTTGCATTACCACAGGTAAGTTTCCCACATTCAGTCTAAATGAAAATAACATACAATCAACAACTCCGCAACAATGATTTTACAGTGCAGAGAATTGTTTTCAAGTTCAAAAGTTGAGAAAACCTAAAAATAGTCAAAACTATCTATGTTTTGGCCTAACTTTACTCAGTAATTACTAAGGTCAGTTTTGAAAATACCATGGTAAAGACTACATTGAAAATAGAAATGGAGTAGAGAATGAGATGTGAAATCTATGTTAAACTCTATTTACTTAAAAACAGTTCTCCTTGAATTATCATGCCAGAAAAGTATACTTATATTAGCTACTGTAACAAATATAAATACATATATATACACACACGTATATATACAACTTCACCGACATCTGGTAGAATCTCAAGAAATGCAAATGCACACATCCTTCATGATTGTGAACAAAGACAAGTGTATTTTACAACTATGCTACCCAGAATTGCAAAGCAAATGAGAATAAAGGTTTCCTTTCTGAGTTGTCCCTACACTGTAGTTACCTTTTGTGCTTGTAAAGCAGCTTCCCGCTGTTGCCATCGTTTGTAAAGGCCAAACAAAGGTGTAGCTCCATCCACCCACTGGATCAAGCCTGATCTTGTCCCCAGAGGTGTCACAGAGTAGTGCCGTGCATGAAACCTCGGTGTCTCTTGACGGTTAATGGTAGCAAACATTGTGTTCACAATTGATAAGAATTGCATGATTCTTTCATCCAGGTGCAAGTCTTCTAATCCTGTGTTAAATTAGGTTAAAATTCAGTTTCTAGATAATAAAATTCCATGCCAAATCCCAAAAAGCATTTTCTGAAATCCTACTTCATTCCAGACTACAAATAGCTTTACAAATTATGCAGACTAAAGATGATTTATTCAGCCTAAACCTTAATGTTTACTTAACATTTACCTACTAGAATCAGTTTATCACATCTCTCTGTGAGCAGTATGCAAAACAGCAACTGACGCACTGAACAGGTCTTTCCCTACTGAGGAAGACATGAAGTCTTAAAAGATCTCTTCTGAGATTCTCAGGCTTCTGGAAAAGTGCACCCAGCTAATCCTGAAATTATACAAGATATCTGAAACTCCCTTGACTTATAGCTTTGGAAAGCAAAAATCCTTAAACACATATAGTGAGGTAGAATAAAAGGAGGAGAGTGAACGGATGGAACATTCTGTCCATATTATGCATGTAGAGTACAGCTGCAAACATGCATCCTCCCAATTCCAGTAGATCTGGTTTGCAGCCAAAGATATTAACTTGTTTGAGAAAATTCTGATTTCTTACCTTTGAACAAGTATGGATAGTTCTTCCCATCTGAGCCCAGGAAAAGCAGCTTTTTAGGTTTGGTTTTGGTAGGCAGAATTGTGATGGTGCTGCCCACACTATGAATTGTGACAGTGTCTCTGGTGGATACTTCTCCAGGGAGCGCTATTTCAGTGTTCATCATGGCAGCCAACCAAGGACTGATTTCTTCAAGCCGTAAAAGATAACTAGCCCGTTTCTGTGCTCTCTGCTGCAAACTTAGCATAACCTATTGCAAGGAAATGTTTTGTTTAAGGTTGAGGTTCACTTTAAAAGCTAGCATTAAAAAAAAAAACAACTTAAGTTTGTCTATCAAGCTATTTAAAAAAACAGGCTGCTTCTGGATATCCACATAAGCAACACAAACACTGTGCTTCACCCTCCAACACAAAAACTTAAGACAAGATCACATAACTGACAAAGTACCTTTGCGAAAGGTTGACCAATTGAAAGTTGTAGCACAGAAGAGCTATCACTCAGGATAACCAGAGTATCAGCTTGCTAGCATTTCAAGCTTCAAAGCTTGAATTCCATAGATTTGGAAAGACAATTTAAAAAACAGAAGCCCCCTGCCCTCTAAGTTGATATTAAAATAACTCCTTTTGGTAGAAGTGCAGTATGGCAGACAGTCAAGATACTAGTGAGAGACAGAAGTTACTGTGCTTCAGTGTGGAGCACGCCTATGGTGACTGGAGAGGAGACAAGATCAGGACACAATTTTGAAACATGAAGACAATAACAGAACACACCGAAGAGTGAGACAACCCCTAGCCTGTGCATACAGTACCTCTTTAAAGGGGAGCCAGCTGCTTCCAGGCTTAGCAGGATTCAAAGGATTCTTAAGTTTCTCTAGTGCATTTTCGATTGCACCGCCATAGTTATCCTGAAACCATTTCTCATGAGGAGTTTCTGTAGGAGCTGCAGTGATGCTCCGTACATGTTCCAAAGCAAATACAATGGGCTTCATTAGAGCTGTATGCTTCTCACGCATAATTGCTATCTTCTCCTCTCTATTAAAAAAAAAATCTCACTTAATACCATAAAAACAAGTAACCTCATAAGTAGAGCATTAAAGCAGGCTGCAAACAAGACAGAGAAATCACAAAACCAATATATCTCTACAACGAGGTCTTCAAGAACAACTGTATTATAAAATGAAATGCTCCTCTGAGTCATACTTCAAACTGAAGCATTTGTACTGGGGCTTTTCACCACTGGAGACCCAGATTTCAGATGTCCAGGGAGTACAAAGCACCCTAAACTCATTTCCTTTATTACAGGAGCTCATTATTACCACTTCATGAGAGTGTACTGCCCTATTCTCCCACTCTATTTCAGATTCAACTATAGAATTTAAGAGGTTTTTAAGCTTAGGCAAGCATCCAGCGAAGGCTCTCTTCTTCCACAAATCCATTCACAGGAGAATCCAGATAAGAGAGAAAAAAAGCATTTCTGAACACTGAAAGGCAAAAACGCAGGTTACAATGTTCTGTTTACTCCAACTATCTGTGCTTACACTAAACTTCAGACAGATCTCATCCTTCCACATGCCTGTCCTCATCCCAGCTGAATTCTATGAAACACCATGGAAATGCAGAACTGTAAGTTCTCAAACTACAACTCAATACACACTGGGTCCTAACACATTATTACTGAGGAAATCCCAACACAGACTCAGAAATAGACTTTGTTGCTGCCTTTTCATCAGAGTACATCAGAGTACTAGCTGTGGCATCAAAACTTCTGAATAAGGCTTACAGAGAAGCAGCTAGGACAGTATAAATTTAAGTGCAACATTTGATCACTTTTATGGCATGCCTCTCCAACAACCATCTTTTAGCAATTCCCACTTGATTTGGCCCAAAGACATACTTGCGTAGAGTGTTGTTGTTTTGGACCCTTTTGACTTCATCTTCCAGTTGTTGAATCCTTCTGAGGACATACATGTGCTGCTGCAGCAAAACCCCCAACCAAAGTTCATCCCACAGAACTGTAACTCTGCGCAGCTCAGCCACTAGCATCTGAACCTACATAAAGATTAAATTACTTGTTAAGAGTAATAGTATTGAGACTTATATCTGTACACAAATAGCTTGACAAAGACGACAGCCTAACAAAGTTGCACCAAACTTTCAGCAGCCCTACGAACAATATTTTGCAGTTCAACATACATTTGAATTACTTACCTGCAATACCATTGTTGGATTTGCAGTTGAGAGTTTCTCCACAATTTTGCTGTAACAATCTTGCATCATTGCTTGATCTTCATTTAATCCAACTTTTGTGTCATCTTTAGTGCTTTCTTGAGAAGCTGGTGGACTCCCACCGTCACATTCACCACCCAACAGTTCCTCTCCTTGAATATTACCCAGCAAAGTAGGGATTGCTGAAGGAAGCTTGTTCCCTAAATTTGAGAAAAGGAAAGTAAAAACAAAGGATGTTAAAATATTATCTATGTTGTTGCGGCCTTCAAAGTTGTGTTATTTGATACCCCATTTACAGTTAGAACCCCATGTAACATATACTTGGCCAATAACAAATAACAAAATTCAGAACTGATGTGCCAAACTGATAAATCAAAGTACAAAGTATCCATGAGGTCCCAAAAGCCCTTCATACAAAATGTTACAGTTGCTGAAAAAAAAATAAGTATCACTTTACCCAGTATATAAAATATGTATGCTAAATGTATTTGAACATTTGATATTCTTCTTTCATACCTGAGGTTTGGGATTCACTGCTGAGTGAAATAGTACCCACTATTGCAGGATACAGTATGAGATGAGGAGAATCTTGAGCCACTCGACACAGTAAGTTGCAAATACTCTGACGAACATACACTTCTGGATGATTGAGGCGAGAGAAGAGCTGAGGAATAATACCTATACAAACAGGACAAGAGGATATGCTGTATCCTTTCTGTACACTTTAAACAATGCACATTTTTAAAGCATGCCACTTATGCACTAGGAGAATGTAAATAATCCTGAGGTCCCTTCCAATTCTATGATTCTGTGAAAAGTCTAGGCTCCCAACAAAAACATCCTTTTCTTTTAAATAATTACCTTTCAGGGCATGAGCAACTGAATTGCTTATTTAATCATACAATTCAAATGCAGATCACATCAGATGACATGGCTCAGTCAAGCACTAGAAAATGAATTTCACTGTTACGTCATTAAAAAAAAAAATAGGAGAGATGCAATAGTAGTTCCTGAAGTCAGTATAACTGGACATCTCAAATGAACAAAGTCTGGCAGCAGTTGGCTTCCTCCTCCTCTGCTGCCTTCCATGCTAACTCGGTAGCTTTTCTAGGAAATGTCCCTGACCAAGCTGAACCAGTAGTCTGATGGCAGACAACTGCTACTGCTTCAGCCACGTACGTTTCTCTGAAACATATTTCAAACTGTAGCTAGAGGGAACACCCCCACACCCACACACATATTCTTTTAAGAGGATAAAATAACGTAACTCTCCACAAATCACATTTTCTTTCTTCTTTTAGAATCTCAATACAGGAGAATCCGTACTCCAAGATCAGAATGCATATCAGAAAGTAGAACAACTTTAATGAAATTTAGTGGTGAACTTGCCTCCCTTCCACTTGTTTTTTTGTTTGTTTGTTTGTTTGTTTTGTTTACAAGAACACAAAGAATATCCCTCTGCTTACATTATGAAGATATGTCAAAATCAATTTCAAGAGCTAGGCAACATATTCCTACCTCTCCAAGGAGCAGTAGGTGTAGTTTCTAGCCCATGCTCTAGATACTGTCTAAGCTCTCCAGCATGTTTTACAAGCAGCCTTAACAGTCTTAGGGTTGCCATCACAATAACATCATCAGTGCTTTGCTCAGAAGTATTTCTTAAATGCAGCCTTGGATCATCTTCATCAAGTGGAACCTTAAAAGAAAGAAATACTCCTCTAAGTTAAGTATATAGTTTGTTTCATCATTTAGAAACTTTTATAAATAAACTTTCCTATCAGCACAACACTAACCTGACCAGCATTGAGTTTGAGGAAGGTGAAATATGCACTGCAGGAGAGTTTATAGAGACTGAAGATTCTGTCTACAACTTTCCGCCATACTTTAATTAAACCTTCTGTTGCATTTTCATCAAGATCTGAAAGCCAGGGACAAGTTGTTAATAATTGACGCCATATAACATCCACCATATCATCCTCTTCATTGTCTTCATTTTCAGTGATTTGCAGAGTCATATCTTCATCCTAAGTACAAATAAAGAAATAAGAGAATTGACCAAGTCTTCAAAAGCTTTTTCTACAAGGATGTTGCTAACCCATATTCTTTTTTTTGCTTGGGCAACTCATTCAACTGCACTGTATGACTGTACTACCTCAGCCCACGTATCACTAAACTAACAGCTGGTTTCTTAAGAGAACTTGTCTAAGTGTTTTGTAGTTAAAATTCAAAAAATATACAAGTTAATACGAATCACAACTAGGGGAAAGAAAATAAATTAGAAGGCTGAGTATATTTTAAGCAGGAGAATTCCCACTTACTTGAATCCCAGCTGGACGACACACTGCTTGCCCAAGGATCCCATAAATCTTCTCTTTGTCTTCTTCTGTAACGTTGTCTGGAAGTAAGCTCTGAACCTCAGATTTCTCTCGGGGCAGCAGACGAACACCTTCTCCCTGACTGTAACATTTAATAAGTTACATTCTTATTTGAGGAGCCCATTAACATTATGTATATAGAACCTGAAAGATAAATCTTCATCCTTGATCACATACAGAAACTCACTTTTTACAAAAGTCAGAACAACAGTCATAGTTCCCTGCTTACATCTGATGTTTGACCATAAAGAAGAACTATGATCAATAATACAATGCTAGAGCTCATCTTAAAAAAAAAAAATAAATATGCTATAATCATGCTTTAAACGTTAGGATGAATTTACCTGGCATTATCAACTACTTTCCGGCCCCATCTATAAGCCCAACTAGCCAGGGCTGCCCAAGACTTGGCCACTTCAGGTGCCTGTACTGAAGACAAGTGATACAGCTGTCCCAAGATAAAGTCAGGTTCTCCAACTCCAATATTTACTGTAACGGAAGAAATGGAGCAACATACATTACAGCGTAATACATACTTCTGACTTCCTCAACATATCAAGTAACAGCAAATTATTTCAAGTACATAATCCTTTTCGGTTATTACCCATACGTAAAATTTTCAAGAGCAATTCTTTTTCAGCTCTGACACTGACTGCAGAACAGTTTTTCATTTGCTAACAATCACTGTCTGCACTCTACGACTGCTTTCTCTGTCACAGAAGGATGAAACTGAAGCAAGAGGCTCACTGTCTCCAAAAACAGAAAAACACCATGCTTCAGAAAGCAGACTTCTATGAAGTAACCAAACTACACGTGTGTATTTCAACTTGAGTATTTCTCTTCTTCAAAGTTAAATAAATAAATAAAAAGCCCGTAACATCCAATAACAGTTCTATTATTTCTGATGATTTAAACATTTAAACACAGAATTATCTTGACATTTGAAGAAAGGTCTGCAGAAAATTGAGTGTATTTAGTGGCAACAACAAAATGTTCGAATTAAACATACATGGAAGTTCATGAGAAAACCTAAGGTGACCATCACTCATATTTACAAGGCCTTAAAAATGCTGCTTCAATGCTCAACCTAAGAGAGCCTGTTCACACTTTAAAAAAAAAATCAAGTGCTGAAAGCAGACAGAAGCATGACAAGAACTTATATCCTCTTTATAAAACATAAATACAGTTTCACATTCAGGCAAGAAATAACGTGACAAAAATATCAGGAAAGAAACATGAAATATCAAGGGTTGGGTTTT
>PPHD01017949.1:0-12846 GCA_002909625.1 Bambusicola thoracicus
AGACTTTCTAATTTACTAGGATGTTGCAATTGAGTTTATCACTTAAACTGTGGGCATACAAGCTGCTTCACTGGTACCTCCTCCCATGTGAGCTGCTGCCACAAAGATCCACGCAGGTTGCTACAAGCACTCCTTCATTACCCTAGCTAAGGATCTGGCAAGAAAATAGAGGCTTCATTGTATTAAGTACTTTACATTACTACGTTAGTTGTTGGTTTTGGTTTTGTTGGGGTTATTTTTGTTGTTTTTTTCCTAACAGTTCGTTATTTGAATATAGAGGGCAGTACTAAGAAAAGAAATGTTATTATATCCATTTTGCAGACAGCAGACTGAGGCATGTGCACAGTAAACAACTTGCCCAAAACTGCACAGGAAAACTGCACTGAACAGAGAACTAAACTCAGAGATGTCAAAAGATTTTTGTTTCATTCTTTGAACTACAAACAAAGAGGAAATTGGAGCAATGCTCCAAGTCATCATTTAGAAAAACCATCACCAAGGCTGGACTGATTTCCAATCAGTTTTTCCTTTGGTTTCTAAAAGAAAACTCCATCTACAGAAAACTTTTTCTGACCCTGAGGGTTACAACTGGATGCCCTGTGCTCTTTTCTAGAGCTGCAGACCTCCACTCTGAACTACAGGGTGCTTCCTATTCCACCTACCAAGCATTTCTGAATTCAATTCTACATACAAAGCTCCCAATACATACAAAGCTCCCAAAAGTACTCAATTCTTACATCAGTGTTTTGTGTATTCGTTCTATGGCATCTTCCAGCTCTTCTTTCTGGTCTGGAACAAAGCGGTACTCTGAGACGTAACCTGCTGTGTGTTTATACGGGTCATAGTCACCCAGCTCAGCTGCAGTACAGAAGAGGAAGAAAAAAGTTAGACAAATACATTGTTTTATGTTAACCAAAAAAATACATCATTTAATCCATCTATCTGTGCCAATACACTTCTTTCCAAGTCACTGTAAGTTAACTACACCATCAGTTAAAAATTCCAAGGCCTATATTTTTAGAAGAAAAGTAGATGATAATATTCAGTTTATATATAGAACTGTCTATACTAGACCACTATAGTAGTACATATAACAGACGGAGAAGACAAGTGTAGTTTTTTAAGTATCTATCGCCCCTGGATATGCTGTAACGTTACAAACAGAGATATCAGTGTGGGAATGGGTATGGAGGTGCCTGGAAGCAGGCTCTTCTAAGGATTATAGCATAATTTTTTTGTGAAGAAACACCAGACTTCAGTCTTCAATAAAATATCAATGTATTCCTTGAACACAAAGTCCATTTTTAAAATAAAAATAATTTTCTAACTTTCCTAAATGAAAAAATACAATGAATGAGCAACGATTTTTTTAAAACATCTTTAAATTCACATACATTGCTCAGATTAATTTACGCATCAGCATGTAATTATAAAATAAATATGCTGATCTTAAATATTCTCTGTGAATCTCTATTAAAGTTACTATTTCATAAAAGCAGCATGAATTGAGCTAATCTAAGAAAACATTCCCTATTCATTTCTATCCAATCACCACTGAAGTCAAAAAGGTGGCTACAAGAGCTCCAAAGAAAAAGACATCTCGTAACTCATGTTTCTTTCTATCTTTTAATAGTTTATAGGTCAAGAAAGTGATATGCTTAGTAAAAATATTGAATGTCTCTCAAAATATCTCCTTAAAGCAATACAGAACAATAGGCTGACTACAAGAGCAAAAGCTTCAGTATCATGCATAGGAAAAAAATCAGAATAAAAACCGTATCTTGTATATCCTGCAAGTTCCACCATAGGTGCCAATTTCTTCACTTTAACAGTAAGCAATCTTTGACTACGAAAGAAGGAAAATTATCTATGTGCAAAGGACAGAATATTAAATACAGCAGCTTGCAGTTGCCCAGCAAAACTTACACTGAATTACATATGCTCCCAGCTGTGCAGCAGTGTTGACTGGACAAGGCAAGCGGCCCTGTAAGATGTCTTGCTTGACTTGCAAGAAAAACTGGTACCTAAAACAAAGAAAGAACATAAAACTATTATTTCAATATTGGGTGTGATGCACCAAGTAGCGCTTCATGATATTTCCATTTACTGATAGTGCAACACATAGCATAACTACATGTATTTCTGCTTGAATCACTTTTCTTCTTTTGACTTTTAGACCACAACTAAGATTGATCTATTGAAAGAACCTAGGTAGGGAAGAAGTCTTCCTGACATTATTAGATAAGTTAGGAAGTGGGGAAGAGGGCTAAGAACCAGAAAAAAATGTACAAGACAGACCTGATTAGTAGATCACCATGAGGAAGAAACGCTGACTTAATGGTTTCACCTTCAACTATCAGAGTATCAACTCTAGAGCAGGAAGCAGATCTCATTGAGTCCATTCCCTCACTAAAAAAATGTGAGTGCACGCTATCAGTAGCTTGCTGTCTTTGTTACCATAGGCGACTCCTTTCTTTGCAATGGGGATAACAGGGCTAAAATGTGATTTTCAAAATCATTATCTGCTTCTACACTCAAGGAAGCACATACTCAATCCTCAAAGTGAAGCCACATCAAATTCCAAATCAACAGTAGGACTGAGAAGTGAAGGCAGTACCAAAGCTCTTTAAGAATATTTTAAACTGATGATATTTAATTAGATAGTTTTATTTTAGTTTTGGCCATTACTTCAAATGCAAACCAAACACCTTGCACTCTGCTTCTTCAGCCTTGTATGTGCCTATTTTGCACAGATCAACTCAGTCATCATAGAATCATAAAACTACTCAGACTGGAAAAAAGATCATCAAGTCCACTGCAACCTAACTATACTACCCTATCGACCCTTTGCTAAATCATGTCCCTGAGAACCACATCCAGATAGTTTTTAAACACATCCAGGGATGGTGACTCAACCACCTCCCTGGGGAGTCTATTCCAATGCTTAACAACCCTTTATGTAAAGAAGTTTTTCCTGATATCCAACCTAAACTTACCCTGGCGCAACTTGAGACCATTTCCCCTCGTCATGTCACCTGCGAGAAGAGACCAGCCCTGCTATTGCTGTAAGCACCTTTTAGATACTGGGAGAGAACAATCAGGTCTCCCCTCAGCTCCTTTTCCCCAGACTATCATCTTTAACCAAGTATGTGCATTTGCTAAATACAAATGTTGCTTTACATTCTCCTGTTTTTCAAATGTTGAATTTACAGGGAAACCATACGAACAAAATGGAAGGAAAAGCACTGAACAAGAAAACATGCCAACATACAAAGGATCTGCTTGGTTTTGGAACTCCCTATATTCATTATAGAATATTCTTTTAAACACCATTAGTGCTTTGTCTGTTTTTACCTCAATAGCTTTGCAGAGTTTGACATCATCTTAAATGAGTATCTTGCAGCAAATTAATACGAAAGCGATACTAAAGAGCCAACTTCTTAAGTAAAAAACAGTTATCCCTATGTGCATCTGGCTTTCTCAATGTTCACTAATTCAGCTTTATCTACATTTAGCTAAAGTGCAACAGAGTTATTTTGTATTAGCACAGGTTACTTATGAAAGCCCCTAGGAATCCTCCATAAATTCAAAGAGCAGCTATCCTTATTTCAGGGAAGTTTGCAATCTGGAGATTATTTGATAGCTGATTCACAAATCACTTAAGATCCAAACAAAATTACTGGACTTTATCAGCCCAGTTGAATTTCCATGGAAGGATGCTGGTTTCTTTCCAGTTAATGATCCCCCACAATCTGTGCTGTGCCACAAATTACAGTAGGAATGTTCATTATTGAAAAGAACAGTGAATATTTACCACCACTAAGCATCAGAGTTCTGCACAATTTTTGTGGAAACACCAGTAGTCAACAGAAAGTACATACACTCAGTGATTCCTCTGTGTAAGGAATACCCCTCAGCACCTCCTACAGCTAATGCTTGACAGTCCCATCTAGGCAAATGATCACACTATGATTGACAGTGATGGCTACGGGAACGACAATGACTGGGAGCACAAAACGTCCTCCTTTTAACATTAAGTGTATTTCTCATCTACACTCATCTGTTAGCACTTCTGCAGCTCTACAGTACAGAACAGATGACGCTATCAATGTCTTTTATATAAGTATCTGTAGTCCTGCATTTTCACCATGTTGTGTCAGAGTAAAACTGAGCAAGAATTAAAGAAAAAAAAAAAGAAAAAAAAGAAAAAGCAATCAGAGTCAAGAACTGTTATTGCTTGTCTGATTTAGACAAAGTGAATTCCCACTCAATTCCTAGTGAAGCTACTAAGCTCCTCACAGAACCAGGCCTGTTGTCCAAACTTGCTGCTAAACTTGACTCAAGTTTGTCGTGTATGCACAATCGTTCCTAAGCACTAGTTCTTTCCAGCAAACTCATCCAGTAAATGTTAATAGGAATCACCTCTGCATTAGCTTTTGCCTACAAGCCAGAATTAGATTTTGCTGGGAAGTAATTACAAATTTGACAGTTTGTTATTATTCGCAAATAGTAATCATGTAATGCCACAGATCATTAACATCTAATAACTACAGACTCCACTCTCATACCCATTAAAAAAACAAGCATGCACTCCAAAGGAACATGGTTAGCACATCACTGGAATTACACACTTCGGCAGAAAATTACTATCACAAAAAAAAAATTAAAAAAAATAAAAAAAAAATTGAAAAGAAAGAAAGAAAAAAAAGCCTTTAATCCCTCCTAAGTAAGCAGTGTGCTTTTAATGTATTTTTTTCCTGAAAAGCCATGCCTTCTTTCCAATATTTAGAAGTCTATGGGGATAAATGCTATGCAATTTGGATGGCATTTGGCTGTTTTTCAGTATATTTTGTTGAAGAGTACAAACACAAAAGTACTGCTTTCTTATATCCTCCCTCTATGCCTTCTCAGGTGCAAATTTTCATGACCAAACACTGTGCAGACACGAATGGAAGCTTGTCAGTTACACCAAAACATTTCTCGACTAGATTTGCACATCCGATTAGCAATGCAAATCACTGACTAATATTATGACAAGGAAAACAAAAACAGTTTTTGAAAATCTATCCTGTCCGTTTACAGTCAGAAATCCAGACACACTTTGAGTACCAATTGCAACAGATTCTGTGTCTCTGCCCTGCAAGAAGGATTGAAGGTGGTTCTGGAAAAGCACAGAAAAACGACACTAAACTTTCACAGTAGGGGAGATTCACACTGCAGCCAGCTCTTCCTGTTTGACCACTGATGTCTCGGTATCTGTTTTTATGAAGCTAGTACCAGTTCTGTTATATGGGAGAACTCTGCTCCTACAGTGGCATTTTGGAAAAAAAAAAAAATCTCATCCTCATACAAGAAAATGATTCAGCCCATGCTGCAACGACTGCCACCTCTGATTAAGAAAAACTAAAACCAATGTATTCTAATGAGTTCTCCTGTGCTATACACCTAGGACACTAAAAGAAATGTTAATCCAAGTCAGCACACTAATTTTGTCCACCTACCTGAATAATTTTTGAACCTGAGTCTAATTTTCTAAGATCTCTCACAAAAAAAGGCAAACAGAAAATCCTGCGTGAGAGTTCAGGCAAATGTGTGTCTGCATGTATGCATTACTGCATCATATTTTGTAGAGGCTGAGCTTAGCTAAAAGAATCAAAAGCATGCAGACCTTCAGTGTCCTTCACATATTTTTATAAGGACTGAGAGAGATCCCCTTGAAACGTAGTTCTGGAATTTAAACTATAAGAATAAAGAAGAATATTTCCTGTATTTGTATTCAGATACCCAACTAAACTCTAAACTTCACTACAGCACAATACACATACAGATTTGTCAATGTCACACTAGGCCCCTCTGTTTTCTGATGTACCAAAGAGCACCTTTTCATCCTGATCTCTCAAGCAGCTGTCCATACTGACCACTGTGAGGCTAGTCATAACCCTCTTTTTATACATGTTCAAGGAAAGATGTCCCTAATGTTTATGCAAAAAGCAACCCTGTCAGACTACAATATGCATCTGAACACACCGCTACCCTAAAAAACAACAAAACCGTATTTTCATCTGAATACTCTACCTTGTTATTTCTTCTTTAAGTTTACATGGGTCCTCTGCATAGAATTTAATGCCAAAATACAGAGTGTATGGTGGTCCAGCTGCAGGAAAAATAAATGGGTGTAAAAACTGATTGTTATGAACTTCTTATGAATTGTTAGAAGTTGATGACAAAATGGCTATTAATAAGTATATATTCATATTTCACAAAATTTAAGCCTTTTTGGGTTTATTAAATAGTGGCAGCAAGAGTAGACACCATATTATCAGTAAGAGGCAGTATTTTCATTTTTAGAAGGAAAAAATCGGAGTTTCTTAAGTTATGGTATGGTAGAAGCATAGAGCTACTACAAAATCAAGTAAATGTCAAATGGTACCATTTATTATACTCTAAAGTAAAATTTAATCACAAAGAAATCTTTGGACATTACTTACAGAAATTACTGTTAAATGACAGCATGTTCAATCTACGTGTGGAATTCTGATGTAACTACAAACTGTAGTAGTAAAATATCTCAAGAACTACCAATCTGTCTAAAATACAAATGTCGTACAGGCTATATATTGCCTGGAATACTGCTTCTGTTACTTCAACTTCGGATAACTTCTTTAAGTTCAGATTAAATACGTACTGTTTATCAATTCCTTATGCTCAGCAAGGGTCTTTGCAGGATCCAGCCAGTACTGTAAGACAGATAATTATGAAAATTAGTCACTTAGCACAGAAAGTTAATATAAAATTATTGCAGTACTACATCTATTCATATATTGATATTTTTCCCTAGAAAAATCAGTGCAAGATGATTTATTTTCTCATCAGGACATAGAAACTCAGCCAAGGTTACAAGAATGTAAAAGTTTACAGAAGCTTACAGAGTGCCTGCCTGACACACTTCAGCCTCTCAGTGACAAATCTGTACCAGTACAGCCATTTCTGATAAAAGAAACACATTTGTCTGTACAAGCCTAATGCTATGCATCTTCTTTGGGGGTAGCAGTCCTTCTGAAAGGAAATATTTTGGTAAGAGGCACCACATCTCAGGCTCCTGACCGAGCTGGCTCTATGGAAATATCACACAGCATAATTTTGATGTCTACCTTATCCATTGCAGCTAGTATACTTACTCACAACCCTGCCATTGTCTTTGTAGGGGATAAACCTAAGCAGAGTAATTCTAAAATAACAGCAACAGCAATGACTGTAAGATAAAACCTACAAGGAAAGAAAGAAAGCGCAATGTCTGATTACTGAAAAACTAAGGATTGTAGAGGAAATGACAGGTATGACAGCACTCCTACAACCACTAAGAAATTACTGTAACAATGTAGTAATCGATTTTTCTTCAAGTCCATAGGATGTGAAGATACATAGGCTTGACTAGAAGCAAAGAAAAATTAGTTTTCATGTTCAGAAAAGGCTTCCAGTAGCAGGTGAAGGGGATCACTGGAAATTGGCACCCATGAGGGAAGGCACAGAGCTCCACCCACCAGAAGGCTTACAGCAGTTGCATTTGAGATGACCAAGGTACGTTAAGCATGCCACAGAGGGATGAACTGTTACAAGCATTCCCACACCGTTTGAGCAACAGAAATGTAAATCCTCAGTGATTACTCTGACTCAACTTTATCAAACCTGTACTAAAATCTTTGCTGTCACAGTACAGCAGAGCACCTGCAGGTTTCTTGTAGCTTTACACAGCGTCAGCATGATGAACATTCTGCTCTTGTAATAACTCCAGTTACCTATTTATTTCTTAGCTTGGCATTTCTGTGATTCAGTTACTGGAAGAAAGTGCAGAAGCCAAGACTATTCTTGTCATCACTTTCTTCTTTCCTCTTTCCTCACACAAACTTTTTGGACCAGCAAGGACTGGCATACGTTCTCAAATACCAGAAACAGAAAGGCTGCAGATCACAGCTGTTAGAAAAGCAAATTACAGCAGATTTTATTTAGTTGTTTATAAGCAACTCCTTACCCGCCCCCTGACCTAACTAAAGCATAAGAATTAAATGATTAATCAAAAGAATCTTCTTTTTCTATGAAGAGAACTCTTTGGACTGTAGAATTTATCTGTCAGAAGCAGTAACATAAGGAGGACAAGGAAAAATGCTATAAAGAATTTGAGTGGAAAATTTCAAGGAACTAATTGCACAAACTACTTCCACTAGCTGCTCATTTATCTGCTCATCTACAAAAACACCTGTACGCTTTGTTCTCAGTTTAATGGAAAAAATTTTGCCATTACAAACCCAGGAATGTTTCTAAAGAAGCACCATAAACTGAAATTGTAAAAACCATTATCTACTCATTTATCAAGCTGAATTTCAAAATAAAATAACTAGGGTGGTACTTCGCAAATGAGGGAGATCTTGCATTCAATTCTTATCCCCATAGATTTGCTCAGCAGTCGAGAGTGACAGCTTCACAAAGATATGGTTTGAGAAGCAAACACTTCAAATGTTCAAAATTTTGAAGGGAAAAACATTCAATTGACTTGTTGATGTTGACTACATCCACTAACTATTCCAACAGAAACCTTCATAATCTCAAAAGGAAGTGGGATGCAAAGAAAACTTGTCACACTTGTTCAAATACCACATTGGAAATACTCACCAGAAATTATCTGAGCTAGCACAACAGGCTGATAAAGAGATTTCAAAGTCAACAGATAGAAAAAAAAATACAAAAGAGGTCTGCAGTGCACATTCTGACCACAGAACATCCCTCTTCCCAACACTGTCATCACAGTATGAAAAACACATTGTAAAGCTAGCCTGCTTATCACTGACAACCTTACATTACATTGTGAGACTAAAACCATCCTGTTTCAAAATCAGATGAAAATATAACAGAGTAACTCCTTCATTAAAAGTATCCCACAAGTGAAATGAAATCAGACTCAACATGCATTGTCTTGTAGATGTCTTTGTAGTTTAGGTTTACTTGTATAGGTATGTAATTTGTGAAAAAAATTGTATCTATGGCTCATCACTCAAGACTTCAAGTAAAGCACAGAACAGTTACAGATTTCTGGTTGTCCCCATAATCTGAACTCCACTGTCTCAGTGTACCACGTGGCACACTGGCTGTGACAAGACAGAATTCAACTACACAACTGCTGTTTGTATGGACTGTATGGACATGAGCAGGAAATACAGCCAATTCAAAGTTGCAGCTTAATTAGATATCTTAATTCTCACCATGCTGCACTTGACCTGCAACATGAATTATATTCTTTGTTATGGACTTCAGAGGAAAACCTCAAAATTCAGATGCAGAAGGAACCTGAAGAGCAGAGAGGAAACAAATCTGGTAGCTCATATTGCCAAACACTTCCTTTCCTTCCTCCAGACTAACTCAGCAGGAGGACTGCACCTTGAGCCCTCATCATGGTGAGACAGGTTGCTGCTACCCATGCTAGGGAAGCACAGAATCAGCTGGCATATGGAAAAAAGCTCTTGTGAGGAAGCTATGGCCCTCTAGATCCATGTGCTGTATTAGGTGAGGTTAAGCAGCTCAACTCAGATGAGTTTACTGCTAGAACAGAAAGGAGTGGGGAAGAGGCAAGAATCTAATCTATCCTGTCGTATCTCTGGTAATGCCAGAAAGCCATGCTTAGAGTCACTGTGTAGCTACTCATTTTAAAGGCTGCCAACATTTTCCTGAATGAATGGTAGTGGCAGATTTCTAACTTTTCATTTGAAAAAAATCAAAAACCCCTACAACAGAGTACTCTACATATACATACACATGCATACATAATAACGTGTATTAGATACACGTTTGAGGTTTGCATATACACAAAAATAGTGCTGGGCACAGTTTAGAGCTCATGTGTTAAAATGCATAGAGGAATGGACAAAAAACCCCAACACGTTTGCACAGGAGGAGTTGACAACAAACTCCACATTTGTGAATGCCAAACTAGCTCCAATCTGAAGCCCTATTTTTTTTTTTCTTGTCTTTTTGGCAGACAGCTTACACTCTGGCCTCCACACAAACATTCCAAACTGAGAAAAGGTCTAAAGAGTATCGTATCCATGCACAATGCAGTATTTCATAATTAGTCCTTTTTAAATGGGTGCAAACATTTTTTCATGAATCTACGGTCTTTATGTCTTGAATCTGTAGAGGGTTAAAGCTGGGTCAAATTCCACCAACATGCTCAAAACAAAATATTAACTAGGCTGAAATGTTTGCTGTGGTATCAATCAATCAAATGTCTGGTGGAGATAAATTTATCTACTTCAGACTACATCCTGCACTGTCTTAATTATATTCTTACCAAGCTTTACTTATGTCACACATAACAGTCATTTTTGTTCACATTTTAAACAAAAAAAACAAAAACAAAAACAAAAAAAAAACAGATCTCTTTCATTATAATCTGAAATTATCAAGATTGTTCCATACTTTAAGGCAACGCCAACAATCAGAATAATTTCATCAGTTTTTTCTGCAAATGTTCTGTGCACCACAAGTTGGTAAACTGAAGACATCTGGATAACCTCACCAGTAAGTCTGAAAACTGAAAGTGTTCCCTTACATAATACAAAATGTATAACTTATTAGACATTCCCTACATACAAAATACAAAGTGTGGAACACTTGTCTTTTTTATTAGAAACTGAAATTATACTGACTATGCTTAGTATTAGATCAATACCAGTGCAAGTTCCACATTGATCCTGCTGCACTTTAAAAGCTCACTCTTTAAGCTCAACTGCCTTGAGCTCAGCTAACCATCAGCTTTGCCTAGATTGTTTGAAGCTATTACGTATCTTCTACAATCGCTAGTTTCTACTCAATATTATCAGTTTCCATTTTCTTTTAACTGCTATGCAGCCCGTATTTACAAGCCCTAGTCTCTTCCTTTCTGTATAATTTAGCGTATCAACTTTATGGGCTTCTACATACATCAACTTGTATGTCAAGTCCACACAAAAACACAATGAGCTCATCACAGTATGCCTGTTTTTCTAAGCTCCTGAGATCAAAATATAGACTACACGATGTGACAGTAACATCCTACAAAACAGGCATTTTCAATTGTAAACAAATGTTTTATTAAAATTGTGTGCCTTTTTCCTATAGTTAAGTTAGATATAGTCTATTCACTGTTATCCTTTCCAATCTGGAATAAAAGCTTGGCAACCAAAGCATACTGCAATTGCTTTATTTATTTTATTTGTAATTACTTTATTAATCCTGTAGGATTGATCTGGAAACCCTTCAGTTTGTGAGGCAGGCACAGCAGGGACGAGTTCATGGCTGTTTGCTGTGCTCAGCTTTGCCCTCAGCTGGTCTGGTGGCAGCACACAGCTCACAGTAAAAAGGTCAGTTTCAGAGCTACAAATAAAATACATCTACAATAGACTTCTACAAGACTGGTACAAACATACAGCACTGCTATCTCATGTTTGTTCCAGATCTTGGATCAGGGCATGCAGGTTAGCTTAACACTGCACTCAACTAACTGGGGCAGGGGAAATCAGCTTGGATATGATGCTGAGTTAACACAGTGTTACTGCTTTCTGTATTTGTATTTCTCTGCTTGAAGCCATAAGAGAATGTTAGTATCCTGTACACTGTGAATATAACAGCTCAGATTAGAGATACACTGGAGAAGACAAGAAAGGTATTCACATTGCAGCTTTGGATTAAGAGGGTTCAATGCAAGGGTTCAGCTAGGGCTGGATGGTGGCAGTCTGATGAATGTCAGACCGTAAATTGCAGCCAGGCTTCTGGAAGAAAACAAAATACTATCAACAGGCATTTAAAATGTTTGTGGATGCCTACTCTTCTGCATTAAGGTAAACATAAAATCTTTTTTTTTCCGTGAAAGAAGCTCTAGGAGCATGACTTCTCCACATCCCTTTATGATTTGACAAGAAAATGGCTTGGGGTTTCAAAAGTACCCTTTACCTCATCAAACACTGCTCAGCTTTTTCTGAGATATGCATAAAAATTGCCATTTCCATTCTTTTCTAAGTGCCTCAGGAAAATACTGGCCTCCCGCCAAAGCAGCAATTAGCCCAACTACCTGCCCTGAGGCACACTGGGAATGCCACAAAGGCAGTAGCAGAAGAGGTTAGGAAACACTACTGACAGCCTACAGCATTAGATCAAGACATCTGTTTGTTCTGACACAGTTTTATATGATTTAAAATAAATTACTGAATACAATATATTTATTAATTGTTACAAGATACTTCTTTCTCATTCAGAGCACAAGTAGACACAGCTTAAGCATTTCTTGGATATAGCATTCTGTCAATTCCAAACATTCATGCATTTATTTTGCAAATTATATACCATTCTCTTAACATGGCAAGTTTAGGGGAGCCTAGAATGTCAATAAAGAGAAATGTGTGTAACACTACTCTAGCAACAGTGTCATCCAACTAGCTTTATCCACTGCTCATGACCCTTCCAGAGTCATCCAGTTCCATCAATCAGTTTTTTTGCCATCACCTATTTTCTCATTTGCTAATTAGTGTGTTAACTGTTCAGGGATAGGTCATTTTTGTGTCATGCACTCTTACACTACACAGCACAGTGAAACCTTGTTCCTTCGCTAGACCCCCTGGTACTACTAAAATAATTATGATACCACCCACCTAAGAAGTAGCTCACAAACACAGCACTTAAAAGACGACCTGGAAGTGCAGAAGCGTGCAAAAATAATGGGGAAAGTGACCAAATAAGTTATTTCAAGCCCTTAATAAAACGCATAAATACATGCTTTGTAACTGAGTTATATTCTTTAAAATTCATAGCTTTATTCACTCT
>PPHD01017950.1:0-14804 GCA_002909625.1 Bambusicola thoracicus
AATAGGCTCCCCAGGGAGGTGGTTGAGTCACCAGTCACCATCCCTGGATGTGTTTAAAAACTGTTTGGATGTGGTGCTCAGGAACATGATTTAGCAGATGGTTGTTAGACTTAGGGTAGTATCGTTAGGTCATGATTGGAGTTGATGATCTTTGAGGTCTTTTCCAACCTGAGCAATTCTATGATTCTATGATGCTATTTATTTAAACTGTACACTATGAGAACTGAGGACCCCCGACTAAACTTTGGTGACAAGGTTGATGGTCTCGTTTGGGGCTAGTGAGCACAAATCTCAGAGTAGTCGCAGTAATTAAAATAATAAATTAATACTAACATGTTTATTTCAAACACATTCATAAAATCAAGAGACTTCGCTTTCTTAGGTAAGGAAGGGACGGATTATATATCTGGTTATGAGAGACAAAGATGGAGAGAGTGGGACAAAAGCAAATCCTATGGGGCTTCTTAGCACAGAAACAGTAACCATGGCCCCACAGGAATAGGTGCTTCATCAGCAGAACTCTTTGGATTTGGATGTTTGCCTGGTAAGTGTGGTAAATGTGTTTATAAGGAAGAAACAAATGCATTCCCACAGTTGTACAGAACTTTTCTTAATTCATCCACTCTCTTTTATTTTCAAACTGAGGAGCACTGTGAGACTGACTGCTCTTTGTGCTGAACTCAAGAGACAGCAAACTCAGTACTGGGTAAGTTTCTGCACATTAGTACTTCTAACATGATCACTAATGTTTCTACATCTCCAGAGGGTTTTGGTGTAGGAAGACAGTTGCTCTAGTAGGGTATCTGGAGGGAAAGTGTGAACTCTAATGAAAGAAGTGAAAAAAGCAAACAGCTGGGCTTCCAGTCATAAGAGAGCTGGGGAAATGGAAATGGTCCATGGGAGCATCAAACAGTGATCACTTGCAATAGCCTACTTTTGTAGCAAAGTAATGCTTTGTGCAACATAGCTGTAGAGAGAGATAGATGTTTATTTAGGAAGCACTAGGTAGCTGTGGGCGTATATTGAGAAAGAAGGGCTGTAGTCAGAACACCAAGAATGAGGCTGGAACAAAGATAGCAGCAAGAAAAGAGGATTTGAACTAGGAAACAAGAAGAGAGAAAGCAGCATCTATTCAGGTTTGGTGTAATTAAAACCACGATTTGTGATTAGTGATTATACAATCATATTTTCAAGTCTAGTTGCTAGTTCAATAACAATATTGACATTTAGTACGTGCAGATACTTGACAATACTTCAGTGAAGTTTTGCCACTGTCATGTTATCATTGGCTTAGTGCTTGACTTATGGTGTGTTTTCAGTGCTAAAGACACTGCTAGGATATCTCAGACTATCTCCACCAGTTCAGTGCTTGCAAAAATGGTTTCTGTACTCAATGCAAAAGACCAGACAAATACAGAAGCCCTTACTGTAAAACCTCAGAGTAAAAGCTTTGATGTAAACACTTCCCAAAATCTAACTTTTGCCCAAAATGAATTTTGTTAACTCATAACAAACAAATATTTGTGTCAGAATGCATAGGAGATGTCCTTGAATTATGCACGAATCACATGCTGAAATGTCGTGTAAACATCTGAAGTGCTGCCTTGCTATATGTAGTTTAGAGGGGGTTATTTTTCTGGAGGTCAGCCAGGCATTTGCATTTCCATAAGCAGAGATCACTGTAGTCTTACATGAGCTCATTTGTGAAAGAGACATGGTAAAATTTAAAAACTGTGGGAAGGAAGAACCCTGACGAATTACACTTTTCTCTGTTACACTTCAACAACACTTCTTGCTCCTGTTTTTAGTTCCTCAGTAACAGTTAATTACATGCTGTATTGAAAATCCTCCATTGCACTGACAAACAGCTGAGAAACAGCAGGAGTTTATGAAGCAAATGCCTGCCCTTACACACCAGTTTATGGAACTGGAAAACTCTTGCAGGCAGCATTAAAGATGAGGGTAAAGAAGATAGAGAGAACAAGCTTTAGCTGATTGTGTCAGAGGATTGCTGCTGGAACCATCTATTAAATGTGGATTCCTGGTATTGGACTAGATAATCACACTGAATTGATAGGATAGCACAACCAGTAATGGCAGGAATATGTTTGCTGAAAATTTATGTCAAGGTTGCCTTGGAGCTGCAGGTTTCATACCAATATAAGATTTCCTTGTCTGTAGAGACGCGCTTTGTCATAACATCTGGAATGTTATCGTTTCTGACTGGTGCTGGTCAGTTGTAAACCAATTTGAAACTGCTGCTGTATCATACGTAACATTGGCATCCATCCCAAATGCAGGTCTCAGTGGAAGAGCAAAGCAGGAAGATGTGTTATAATTTGAGGAGCTGATAAACTTCATGTTCTGAAATTACAGCTTGAAAAGCATCCTACACTTTTTTAATTAAATAATTTATGTTATTTGTTGAGGAAAATGCCACGGATTTCATTTGGTGGGTTTGTTGTTGTTGTTGTTCGGTTTTTGTTTGTTTGATTGTTTTAATATAAAAAAAATCACAAACTTACAGAACATTAGTGTGTACGTTTCTGTTGTTTGGTGTGGTAATTTTAGGGCACCCATCTACTGTATGTGCTCAGATTTCTTTTACAAAGAGCTGAAACTATAGAGGAAGGGAAAAAATGTAGAAAAATTAATCTTTTTCTGATGTGTAATAGAGAGTCTGGACTTTACTCATGATTTCCCTGTTTTCAGTGTCACTGTTTATGATGGAAATAATGAAGTTTTATAATCACTGCTTCCTGCAATTAATGCTTTCCTTCATGAAGAAATACAGACCAGTGTAGTTTTCGGCTTTACAGATTATCCCTGAGATTAAGGAATTATGGGCCTGTAAGTGGTAACCTGGAATGTAAATAGCCTGGACTCGTGTACGTGGTTTCCAGATGGAATTCTGCTTCTGCTTCAGACTCAAAGTTATTTAACAAATTTTATGATGATCTGCATGGGCTACCTGAAATATGAAGTCTTTTTCTATCTGCTTGCCCATTACTTGCAGAAGGAGGCCCTTAGTGGCACTTTCTTCTGCGTTCATAAAGACAGAAAGGAAAGGAAATGACAATAAGAACTCTGAGAACAAAAACGAAGCAAACTCAGAAAATGTTGCTTAGCAGTGCCTCTTGTATTACTCCAGGGGAATGGTCTTTGCCACAAATATTTACATATTTAAGTGTTTATTGAAAAATAGAGAAACATTTGCCCAGAGCCAAAATGTTTATGAGTGATATATTGCAGGTTTTCTGTGAAATCAAACAAGAAAAGAAGATACATGCAAAAAATACATGTTTATTATTATTATTATTATTTAATAGTTGATTTGGAAGGAGTTGTTTGGTTTGTTTTTTTTTTTTTTTTTTTTTTTTTCCCCTTATTTGGTTCAATACATTGAGTGATAGTACCATTTGTTGTTGATAGTGTTTGTTTAAAATATTTTTATTCTGTCATTTGTAACTTTGTACCTCTGGAAGCTTCAGAATGGTGAAAAGAAAAATTCAGAAATATTTTTAAAAAATTAGTCTTGGAAGAGTGAAAGAGGGGGAAGTTATATGCATTAATATTTCTTTGGGGCTTTTCATGGCTGTCTAAGAAAAAGAAGAACTGGAAAAAAAGAAAAAGGTGAAAAAAAATCCTTCAATATATTAAATTGCTAGGGGCAATAATTAGTTTATGTAATTGCTAGGAGCAAGAAAATATGAAGGTAAATTGGGGACATCTCAAAATTTAAATTAATTACTGTGTAAAAACTTTTCAGGATTACAATTGAAAATATCATTATGAAAAAATCTATAGCTGTTGCCTTGATTCTTCCAGTTGTTCTCTGCAGAAAGCCAAACCTATTTGGATGTCTTCCTTTCTCCTATTTACTGGCTTCTTCCTTTCCAGCAGACTGCTACAGACCTCTGTCCAAATTAGTGACAGTGTACTTTTTATTCTTTCCCTGCTCATACAGCATATTCAAGTGATAAAAAGCCTTATGTGAATATGCTCAATGAAACTTAGGCATCATACATACTAGTTTTCTGCATAGATTGAGTGGTGCCATGGTTTAAGCTACAGATTTCATAGTTTCCTGTGAGGTACATCTCCTAGTGCAGCACCACAAACTGCCCAAGGTTTATTTCACTGCTTTTCATAATTTCATTTTATCTCAGTATTTTATCAGATACAGTGCATAGCATTTCAACAGCAAACTCTTGCTGAGCACATTTTACAGCATAAACTTGCATATGTATGAAAATACATAGAGGTGGCAGGGCACTGATGAGGCAAGAGGTAAAGAATATTTTTAACCTCTAACATTCTCAACTCTGTGTGAAAAGCTCTATTTACTTTATAGTAGAATTTGTGCATGTCTTCAAAGGATAACAAAATGGATTTTAAGTCACAGGAAGTGTCATATTTTGCCTCTAATATTACAAGACAGAGACACCTTGCTGTTTGTTCCAGTATAGATAACTATGTTCTTTTATCACCTTAGAAGGAATCCTTCTGAGTAATAATAATCCTCTGTATCTTCTCAGTCTGTTCTTCTGAAAGAAGAGCAAGTTGTCTGCTTCCTTGTGACATAAGTGAATGACATTTTACAAAGTCAGAAATGTGGGAGAAATACACATATGACTAGCTGCTTGTCTTCCAATAATCTCTTACATTCCTTCAGCCTTTCCTGCCATTCACCACCCTGTCACTCTGACATGATAAACAGCCTGATTTATTTGTTTGTTCGCAGTTTCTGTGCGCAGCATGGTTTGGTGAAAGGCTGTGCTGGACAGCAAGGTCAAAAGCTGCTTCTTTGTTTTGTCCTGTATTTTGCACCCTCTAAAGGGAGAGGGAGATTGCGTTTTCTGAGAACAAGCTTAAAAGCTTTGCCGGAAAACCTTTGGCAAGTGCAGGGTGGAGCAGGCAGGGAGCCTACAGCTGGAGTGTGAAGCAGCAAGAAAGCAGAGCGCACAGACACAGAGGTGACAGAAAGGAGACTTTCTGAGAGCCAGAGAGAGTTTGCTGCAATCCACAGTGAAAGCTGCTGGACTGAGAGCAAGGTCAGAAGGAAGGACGGACACATTAGATTTTAGAGAGATTTGTTTTTCAAATGTTTAAAGCTGTTCCACAGACAAACCTTATGTTTATTGTAATAGGTACCTTGTTCTGCTCTGTGTTCTAATGAGTAATTATTTTTAACACTCAAAGCCTTATTTTCTGGTCTTGACAGAAGGAAAAAAGGTAGACTCATCTATGTAATGGCTCTATCTGACTCAGTGTCACATCATGCTGACCAGCAATTTGCACAAGGAACAGCCTGCATGGCCTGCATGTTTACTGCATGTATCCAAAAGAACTGACGTGGAAGACGACTTACTGTCAGTACGATTTCTCAAAATAGGGAAGGGGATATGAAGGTAACATTTCTGAACTGGGTGGAGGGTAGAGTATTTCTTCTTGAGTGCAAAGTCAGCTGATGCTGGGAGCTTATTAACCCCTGTGTATGACCATTGAGGGATGAATTCCTATCAGTTTACAAGGCATAGAAAATGTTATAAGGCAGAAGATGGAAAAAGACATGATAGGACACTGAAAGCAGTCTGAAGGGCACATCTTTTTAAAAGACATTGCCTCCACAGCAGCTGCAGAACTTTTCAGGTTTTCTAAATAGCTCAGTGTTTCCCCCATTGCTGTAAATATGCAGCATATACTGAAGGCTGGGCCATAGCTTTTAAGAATCTTCTACCCGTTCCATTTTCCTGTAAATGCATACTCTTAAGTCAAAATAGTCTTAACTAGTTTTATACTAATAGCCTAAGTTTGTCATAAATTTTGTCCAGTCATTTTTGTTGGAAAGCAGAAATACAAATAAATGGCAACATTGTAAAAGCAAAAGGAAAGTAGTTGCTGATCACAAAATTGAGGCTGATAGGAAAGATAAACACTATTTTCAGTAACTCTTCTCCATCTGAAGTTAAGTCTAACCAATTAGAGAATTACTACACTAATATTACTCTATTTTTATTTTTTTTTAACATGGAAAGACAACATGTGGGTAATAAATACAGAAACTCAGACAGAAGAGAATCAGGACTGTGGGATATAGCCTTCTGAAAAGTCCACCATGGATGGGTGATATCCCAGAATCATGGAATCATAGGGGTTGTAAGGGATCTCTGGAGATCATCAAGTCTGTGTCCCTGCTAAAGCAGGTTCCCTGGAGCTATTTGCACAAGAAAGCATCCAGGCGGGTTTTGAATATCTCCAGAGAAAGAGACTACAGTCTCTCTGGGCAGCTTGTTCCATTGCTGTCACCTTCAAAGTAAAGACATTTTTTTGTCAGGTTCATATGGAACTTCCTGTGTTCTAGTTCATGCCCATTGCCCTCTGTTCTTTCACTGGACACCACCAAAAAGAGCCTGGTGACTCCCAAGTCTCCACTTGACACTCACCCATTAGAAATTTTGTGTTGATAAGATTCCCTCTCAGTTTTCTCTTCTTCATGCTGAACAGTCTCAGATCTCTCAGCCTTTCTTCATAAGGGAGATGATTCAGGCCCTTAATGATCCTTGTGGCCTTCCACTGGATTCTGTCCAGAAGTTTCTTCTCTTTCTTGAACTGAGGAGCCCTGAACTAGACATAATAATGTATTGCAGTGCAATTATAAAGGCATCAACTATGCATCAACTTACTATACAAATGCAGTAATGGTGCCTTCCCTCCTGACATCAACATTTTTTTTCACTTCCTTCTTTACCACTCTTACCTTGAAGATGTGTGGGTTTTTAAGGGGTTTCTCAAGGAAACAAGCATGAAGGATTTTTTCTTCTTAGATATGATAGACAGTGGTCTCATGAAGTTTCTCCTACTGGTGGTCTGAATATATCTTTGCCATAAACTCAAAGACTAAAGAGCACCTGTTGGTGACAGGCACAGCTTCTGTAATTGTAAGCAAATTGTTGTGAATAGCCTTAAGGTAGCACTGCTCAGCTGTCTCAATTGGACTCCATACTGTGATCTATAGTTTTACCTTCCACCAAGTACAGCAAAAATAATACTTTCTTGTATGTAAGCTTTGAGACCTGAAATTCAAGAAGGAGCATACTACTAAAGTGCACTTTAGCAACTTGTGTGCATCCCAGTCTTCATAATATTAATTCATTTTTTTGCACACTTTTTTACTTTTTTAATGTTACTGTTATCTCAGATTAATTTTACGCACACAAACACTAAAAGATAGCTTATATGATTGTTTCTCAGTGTTTTGGACAAGTCTTTCACCTCTGTCAACTGCACTATTGTGAAACTTTCACAGGTAACAGGAAAACATGTTATCGTTCAGTAATTTCTGACCTTATTCAAAAATGCTTCTTTCTTTACTTCGGTAATCAAAAAGCTCCGTTCACTGTTATGCAACATCTTTGGTGCTGACAATACTTTGTTGCTGGTGAACTGAATCTCCAGCACAGCAGCTACAGATCAATAGCAACCGAAGGTGACACGTTTCCAGAAGACGCCGGCTGTGAGCTTCTGAACTCTCCAGAGGACTCAGAGTTTGGCATGAGAGACACCCAGAATCTTAAACAGTCTTTTTTATCCCCTGATTCTGCTGTTATTACTGATCTATCCAGCTCTGAAACACTTTTTTTTTTTTTCCCCCACCTAACAGTGCATGCTGTCTGAACATCAGAATGGCACATTAAAAGGTGAATATGATCCAAGCAGCAGTCACATTCACCTCCACGATTCTCAGCTCTTGTTGCCAAAACTATTGTTTCTATCATTAGCTTTATTAGCAGTTTAACTTAATTAGCTAAATGGTGTTATTTAGTGGCAAGTTCTCCACTACAACTGCACTAGCCTTTGCATACGTAATGTGGATTTTATTCACGTATATAGGCTGGCACATGGAACAAAAATAGATGGAAAGAATATAGAAAAAGCAAGCCTAACAAAGGGACCCTTCTTAGTCCAAATGAGGGTGCAAAATAAAAGGACAAGGATTATTTCCTATAGTGGATTTTATTACAGCATTTATTCTAAAGGAATAAGACTTAATCATGTATTCAGTGAAACCAGATTTCTAGATGTCCTTGTGCAGGCCCAGAGATAGAAAATACCAACTGCCTCTTTTATTTCCCCTATTTCTTCCATAGTTTAACAACTCTTGTGTATTGTCCAGATAGTTCTGGGTGTTGCTTATATCCTGTATTCCTCTCACAAATCTTTTTCACAGGACAATAATAACAAGACTCTAAAGAGTTAATTGCATTCTCCTGCAGATACCACAGCATGTACAGTACTTCTTAGAATGAAATTTCCCAACATGACTGTGGCTGACTACTACTTTTTTTTTTTATTGTGTTTAGTTCCACTGCCTTTTCATTGCTGTCCAATGCTTGATAGCTATCAAAGGGCTGTTTATATACTTTGATAATCTACTTTGGTGGTATTATACCTTGTCATTCATTTCCCTGCACAGCTTTTTAAAATGACTGCTGATCCTGTGAGATCAACTCAGAACAGCTCTATGTAAAGGCATCTTCAAATTTCTTCTATGTATAACTTTACTGGATTTTTTTTTTTTTTAATCTGTGTATCAGAAGAAAAAGAATAATGAACCTTTTATACTTTCCTAAGAAAGAAATCTAACCCCCTCACAGCCAAAAGATACAGGAAATTTTTCTAAGTCCTGTTAAACAGAAACTGTGTTCAAATTATCTCTGGTGTATCTGTAGGGCTGTGACAAAGTGTATGCAGCCCACTGCAGAGGTGGCTGTTTAACTACTGGGTCATATATTGTAATATACTTTGATCAAAAATAGATTTACATCTGTAGTGGAAATGGAAGAAAAACGAGGAATTTTGGAAAAGAAAGTGGGAGGAAGTACACTTGAATATGGACCACCACAATCTGCTGCATAGCACACTGTACAATTCCTCACGTTCATGCTATCTACAGAAAAGAAGGGGTCAGAAGTCACAATTCAGATAACTGTTTTAGATGTCCCCATTTTATGGTCTGGGCATCCTGTGAAAGGACTTGCAATTTCACTGAATCAAAACTTTTACACACATGTAAGAATTCAATTTACAATATCCAGTCGAGGTCTCTCACATACCAAACACCTGGTCAATGCGATAAACCAATCAACTACAGATATAAGGATTGGCAACTACTAAAACTACAGTACAACACAGGGATTGAGCAGAAAAGACTGAAGATGTTTCTAAAGTCCCTATTGGTGGTACTCTTCTGGACTCAGATGACACAGTTTTAACAGCAAAGCCTTAATGATAAGATCTCCAATGTTCTAATGCTTTGTCTCCACGTTTTGTCTTCATACCTCATAAATAGTTGAAGAACTCTTCAATTTTGCAGCTGTTATTGTAATTAGCAAGCTAAATGACTTCTGCTTTTAAAGCTGTGAATCACAGTTAACTGCTTAATGTTACTGCCATAACCATGTGCTTTACTGACATCTTAAACCTTCTCATCATGAGGCTTCCTTTTTCTCTTGCATTTACCTCTGTTAACAAGTCCCATGTTCATACCTAAATGAGTGGCTCATCAAGCAGCTCTCTGTCTAGCTACTGATCTGTGGTTTTGAAAGCCATTTTGCTTGCAGTTTTACTTCTGTATAAGGGACCTAATTTAGTTTTCTTCTTTTATAAAATTTGTTGTAGTTCACTCTGAAACTTTACAAAATATTTTGCTGATGTTGACAGGTGTTAAAAAAAAAGGTATCAAAATAAATTGCAAGCGTTTTTTCTCATCTCAAATAATTCTTTCCATTACTATGGCTGAACAGCTATGTACAATTAAAAAAAAAAAAATAAATGAAAAAAAAAAAAAAAGAAAATCTGCTGCATTTCACCTATGAGTGGCTGCATTTCATTAATAGCTGAACTTATTCCTTTGTTGATAAAGGAATTTGCTTTCTTTAATATGAACAATACATAGACAGAAGTTGTTACTAAATCAGATGCATTCCTGGTCAAAATTCACTGCTTTACCATTACATTCAACAGCTTAAGTTGAATGTAATATTTTGAAAATAATTGCTACCTAGAGAAGGGGTGGAAACAAAATTGTTTAGTGCTTACTTTGCATGCATCGCTGATGAAAAAAAAGGAAGCATGTTCTGCACAGCTATGGCATTTTACTTTTCTGTGTGGATGAGAGGCCATCAGAAAAGGAAACCTTGAATCTGCTTCTCTGTGCACCTAACTATAATTATCGTGTAGTTATGGTTGAAATTAATACACTGTACTGGATATAAGTGTGGCAAGATGTTTTTTCTTCCCCAGGTCATCAGGGAAATTTATAGGGATGCCAAGAAGGTTTAAGTACAACAGTGCCTAACTTCTGAAAGCTCAGGAGCCAAATTATGTTTTGTCCTTTTTCAATGCATGGGGAAAGTGAGGTGACAGAACTTGCAAGCTGAGCAGGAAGTCACATGAAATAGTTTAGCTCTTTGAAAATACTGAGGGTAGAGGAGGTCAGGACCTTAACCCCTTCCTCAAGAAGGCATAATTGTTTCTCTGACACCATATTTCTCTAATATTCTCAGGAGCCTGAGATACTTATTTTACACACCACAACCAAAAACCTAACAACTGAAAACTGAACAGCAAGAAAGCCTACAGAAAAGGCCCAGTAATTCTCATTACAGTGATAGAGTACTTCTCTCAAAGGAGGCTGAGGTTAAAGGTGAAGATGTTCTTCTCAAAGCCTCTGTCCTAAGAGACTACTAAGATACCGGATACAAGTGTTTTGTGTGATGCTATTCAAAATAGGTATGAGAGTTGAGCATACTGGAAGCCCCTGGTGAGATCAACCATTTAACAGCCTATCTAGAGCATTGCGAGCACAGTGCAGTACTACTGCATCAGGACCTCTGCTATGGAGACTGTGTTTGGGCAAGGAGTAGTGGATCTTCAGATGCTTATAGATGTAGGTGGCAGTCCAGCTGGGCTTCTTAGCAGTACAGGAAAGCCACAATGTTTTTGCTCAGTATGCGAGTTGTTTTGTAGCCTAGTATGGCTGTAATGCAGTTGCAATACTACTGGCACCAGAATATGTTCATGGCAGATCACTAGCACAAAGTCTGAATTTGTCCTGAATTCTTCAGCACTTCAGGCAATGTTTATTCTTAAAGTTACCAGATTCTACAAGTCTCCAGTGTAAACTGTAGTTCTGTCATTAATATCACACATGAGGATATGAACAAGAGTATTTTAATATTCTTTGTGCACTTAAAAAGATGAAAAGATGTTTGTCTTATCTCTAAGTAACTGACTTCTATTAAGCAGCATTGATAGTAACAACTTCTTATTCTCTTTCTGTTTTATCTGAGATTAAGCAAACTGTAGAAGAAATTTAAGGAGTTAATGTACCAGACTCAGAAATCAACATAGCTTGCTAGAAAATATGTACGAATATTTAGGAAATCACTAATGCCTCTGAAATAAAGCTTTGCCTTTTTATAAAAGCCATTTCTGTTTTCTTGTTGGTTTCCATGAACTGTCATAAGCATTAATTAAAAATATAAAAATGTTTTATAATATAAGGCACATTCTTAGCAATGCTTATGCTGCTTTAGTCCCATCTTTCTTCTCAAAGTGATTTATGCTTTTTTTCCTTCAACTGAAGAATAGAAGAATGTGCAACAACAAGAAAATGATAACAAGAAAGAAGCAGACACAAAAGAAATTATGAGCAAAAAAGAATTACAATGCCTCTGTGGAGACAAGTATTTCAATTAACTTGTGATACCTTTTGGGATCGCTGTAAAAGTCTGCATTTCATAAAATCAAAAATTATCATTAGTGTAAGTTGCAGTGTATTTTTTAGATGCCTAAAGAAAATATATGATATGGAAATTTCCTTTAAGAATAAAACTGATGGAGTGTTCAGTCTGAACAAGTTGTCCCAACTTATACTTTTATGGATTAAATTCTATGTGGAAGATATGTCAGTGCTGAAGACGTGAAAGAATCTACATTTTGGTAGATGATTTTTTTTTTTTTTTTTTTTTATTTAATTACTACACAAGTATTCAGGCAACGAACTACAGGAAACTAAGTACCAAAATTTTGCATCATAAAGTAGTGTTATTGAGCCCAGTGAAAATGCTAGGTATAAATAGTGCCTGAATTTTATTCCATACTTTTGTCTTTGGATCTCACCAGCAGGGAAATTGATTTCTTTTTTAATTCTTGGGGGACCCTTCCAGACGTTAGACAGAACTACTAGACAGATCAACAAGGAGCTGCAAATGGGATTTTTCTGTAGTGTTGGTGTTACTGAAAATAGCACATAACTGCCAAAACTATTGCTTGTGTTGTAGAACAAATTCTCTGCTGATGTAAAAAGACACAATTCCACTGAATCCAATGACGTTACACCCATTTTATGCCAGGAGAAAATGTAGCTCTTTATCCATTTATCTATAGGTTGGTTGCTGTGACTTAATTTCAAATGAATTATGTTACTGTTCTTGTTCTGTGTCCTTGCAGCACTTTATTACTTAGAAGGCTAGTTCAGCAGAAATAAATAAATATGTGATTTGCAGTCTCAGCAAACATCCTAGCCAGGAACAATGTCCTCTCTGCAGAGTTCCAGACTAATTGCCCCCAATTTTCTGCTCTAACCTTCATACCCAATTCATTCTCTTGCACTAGGCTCCTTATTCTTTTTCCAACCAATCCTCATCTTCATATTTTCTTCAGTGTCAGCAAATTTTTAACCACCAGCTTTTACGTATTCAAATTCCTTCAGAGAACCACTTCCTCCACAGTGATTATAAGAAATGTGTATTGTATTTATGAAAATACATTATTGGTACTTGCAGTCCTTTTTTGTTAAGCACTTGCTCTGAAATTTTGTGTTTGATAATATATTCTACTGTTTTTGTTAACAAATACTGTAATTATAAATGTGTTCTTCATTTACTGGTGCATCATCCAACATTTTTCTAATTTGATAGTAAAAACCTGGCATCAACTATTGTAAGCAGTCTAACTGACATTCATACAAGTTGGAAGATTTTTAAGCTTATTTTAAGGCTGATTGGCAGCAACTTTCTCTTCAAAAACTGAATGCAGTAGCAGTAAGTTAATCACAAGCATTAATAAAATCATGCTTGAGGTCATTGCTTAGATACTAAAGACCTTTTGATGATTAGAGAATGTGTCTGAAAATTGTTCTGGGCACCTACTTAACAGTCTGTGACTTGGGAAGGCATTAATCCAGAACATTGGCTTCATTTTCTCATTAAGTCTTCAACATTATAGAATGTTGTTTGTGAGACCTGTTTGAATCAGTGGTGCACAGAAAGGATGAAATTAAAGAAACTGGTCTCAGTGAAGTAAGTGGTTCCTAGCTACTTACTTCAGGGGGCACCTGCTGAATTTAGCAGAATTGGTTTCCACAGTCCAGCTGCATTTCTGCTGAGTAGATCAGCCAGGTGTGGAATTTGAGTCTATGACCTTTGTGTGCTTACCCACTATGAAAGACCGTGGATTATTCTGTTGAATACAGCATGTAGGTAAAAATTAAAAGAAACATTCATGAAAGCCATGAAGTCTATAATATGAAAATCTTATGTTGTTGAATTATTTTATTGTCTGGTTTAAGAAAAAAAGAAAAAAAATGAAAAAATAGAAGTGCATGTTTTCAGTTAAGTAAATAACTATTTGTGTGCAGAGAAGAGCAAGATAGCTGTTGGAAGAGACTGGAAAACAAGACTTTTGAGGAGTGGCTGAGGGAATTGGAGTTGTTTAATCTGGATAAGAGGAGGCTGAAGGGAGATCCTACCACTCACTACAACTACATGAAAGGAGGTCACAATGAGGAGGGTGTCTGTGAGTCTCTTGTCAATGGTGACAAGTGATGGAGTGTGAAGAAAAGATCTCAAGTTGTACCATGAGAGGTTTAGATGACATATTAATAAGAATTTCTTAGTGAAGAGGTAATGGGATGTACAGGAAAGTGGTGGAATCATCATACCTGGAGACATGGTTATGGCAGTAAGGGACAAGGTTTATGATGGGACACAGTAGGTCAGGATGGTGGTTGGACATGGTGGTCTTGAAGGTCTTTTCCCCCTACATGATATTATGATTCTATGAAATATTCCTGACTGAACTTGTCTCTGCTTGTGCTATGCTCAAAGTTAAATTCCAAGCTATCTCACATTGACATGTTTGCCAAATATATCCTTTTTCTTCTTTCCCTACTGATTTCTCTGAATAACTTAATTTGTTCAGCTTCTGCAGCATACTGGACTAAGGGAATTCTATGCTCAGTTCCTACCTTTCGGATCATATCTCTAATGACTTCCTTATTGTGTCATTAAAATAGCTATACTGTATCAGACTTCCGTCTTATCTGGCTGGCATTCTCTTTCTAATGTCCCCAGTGGACACGTAAAAAGAACCATTATGAAATGAGATTATTGCTATGGAACATTGTACTCCTAGGTTCATTTAGTTAACATTGATATAACTTTTGATAAACTCTAGGTTAGAAAAATTAGAATCTTGCATCATCCATTCTAAAATTTTCCTGTTTCCTCTTACATATTGTAGATAGTTCCAGTGGCCCTGTGGTGTTTGCAAACATAGAGGCATAGTGTAATACTGGCTTTCCTTTAGTCTTTATATGCAAGATTTTAATAGTCTTTTCCTTCTGTCCTTTGTCAGTGCATTGGGCCACTTCCACTGGGTAAAATTTTGCTGACACAGTTGTGTTCATCAGGGTAAGAAAACATATCCCTAGATAACTTCTTTCATTGAAATATATA
>PPHD01017951.1:0-14804 GCA_002909625.1 Bambusicola thoracicus
CTTAGGCTTGGAGACAAAGTCTTGTATGCCATGACTTACCTGATCCCTTCATTTAGAGTAATATAGAAGCACTTTGTGTTTAAACATAGGATGAGAATTAAGAAGTCTTACTCTGAAACAGGCTTTCTGAATGACCTTGAACACATGATGTCTCCTTGCTTGTTTTCTCATCTGTACAACAGGGAAAATGTTTATTGGCCACGAAGGGAGCCATGAGGCTAGATTAATTATTGTTATAAAGCACTTTGTTTCTCTTACGTAAAAGGTTTCCTACAAGTATGAGCTCTAGCTACTTACTGTCTATATTTCCTTTACTTTTTATTCATAGTCTATCAATTTTACTTTGCTGATCATCTCATCTGGCTATGAAAGAAGAAACCAGGAAATACTAATGACTGCATTAGTTAGATTGCATTTGTTTTGGTCTAAATTTCTTCATTTTAAGTATACTTCCCCCAGACTAACACTTGTATGGATTTTCATGAACCACATTTCTCTTCTTCGGTGACTTTTTATTATGATCTTTTCTCTTTTATATACTGTCCAGGTTGTCCATGAGCTCACGCAAATGGACAAGACTTTGCATTCCTACCCTTAAATTTTCTTTCATTTTCTGTTTGATCTATTTTAATACCATTCATCGTTTTCACTTTTCTTATATTTGGCAGTTGTTCTTTCCCTTCACCCCTCAAGAATCACAAATCCACCAAAGAAGAATCATTTTTGTACACTGTTATTTATATTCGCTATGTTAATTTTTATTTATTTATTTATTTATTTATCAATGATTCAGGGGAGGCAGTGAGCTGTGCTGGATATCAGTACTGTGTACCTTGGGTGCTCTGAAACCATTTGACTTCACTTATGTCATTTCTAGAATGTATTTTCTTTCTCTTAACTGCAAGACGGGACAGAAACTTGGCTAGAGTTTGCCATGTTTCTGAAGCACGGTGTAGCTAAGTGCTTCCAGAACATCTGATGCTACTCTTATCACGTACAGCAGGCTGCTGTAAGTGTGAGCTATGAAGAAGGTTATCTAACACCCCAACACAGGCTTCTTTGAGACTTTAGATAAGGATATGATTAAAATGTATGTATCCAATTTGTAGAAAGTGACTGCACTGCAAAAAATGAAATTATAGATTGCATTGTAGGTAAATTCTATGGTGTAATCACTTCAGATGGGTTTGAAGTACAGTTTCCTATGCTTGATTCTATACTATTTTTCTGCTCTTTACTCTGTTTCTTAGACAAATTGGAATTAAAGTTTCTATGCCTCCTTGCTTACCCTAGTCATTTCCTGAAGTTTCAAAAAATGTCATTGAGCATGCCTTTGTTAAAAATAATAATGAGCTGTTAGGCTAGCTTATTCAGTATGCTCAAATCAAAAGATACTTGCAATTATTGAATGAATGGGTTTTGTAAGGATGCAGCTTGTTCACTGGAATTTGTTGAGCTCTTCAGAATAAGCCAAGTTTGAAGAAAACGTATATATTTAATGGCTTTGAAGTTACAGAAACTGAAAGGCTTTTTGATGAATGTGGAGCATGATTTTCTCTGCTCTGTTTGCAGCTTAGATCATTAGGACAACGATTGACTGAAAATGTTATAGTGACATTTTCAGAAGCTTAGTTTCAAATTCTGCTTCACAATGAGATGGTGTCAAGAACTTAAGAAATTTTTAACACTGGGTTTTACTTAAATGGTCAAGCTTACTATGTCTCTGTTTGTGTAAAGATCCTACCTTGTGAGGACTGAAATTTCATAAATTTTGTATTGCCTTTTAGAAAACTCTTAGCTAGATTCTGGAGAGCATGTGCCCCATACATCAAGTTCTTAGTCCTTTGGGACAACATAATAGCAGTGACTGGGAAGTGTTTATATCCTTGCCTAATGTTTCCTGCAGCAGGCAAGTGTCTTGAAAAGAAACAAATTTTGTCTATTAAGAGAAGTGCATAGGTTGAAATAGAAAATAAGTGGGGATGTTCAGAGAACCAGCTGAGCTTCTTAGGTACAGTGAAACATTTTCCCCGTTGTCTCTGAGCAGCATGCCCATGCCTCCCAGCTTTAGCGTCACATGTGCCAGGGGCCGGTGCTCTCCACCTCAGAGACCACAGTGGTACAAGTGCTGTGCTCCATGAATAATTTTGTGCCTTGCTCATGTAAATGAAAAATGCGATGAAAGTATGTAATACTGCATTTGAATATAGAAATGCAGGATGCCAATTTCAGTGAGGCAACCCTTAGGACTTCAGTGTAACCTAATGGGATTACTGCTGCTGCCAAGGAGTTCAGTGGCATTTAACCAGTTAAAGTGGTATGAAACTATGTGCTTGCAGTCTTCAGATACGAGTCTTTAAAGAAATATTAATGCTTTGATTAACACTCTTCTTAGATATTTATGGTATCTTGCTGAGTTGTTATAGGCCCTCACTTTTTAATGCATTTGTAAGGCTGGATATTTAACGAATGAAAAAGAGTGTGGTATATGCAAAGTAATATTTAACCCTCCTAATTGCTCTAGATTACTCCTCTGTTCAGAAAATCTTTATTCATTTAATTATTTGCACAGTGGATTGCCCCTTCCCTCTTCTGAGCTCAACTCTATTTCATTCACTGTATTTCACTGGGAAAATTCTCAGGCTAAACTGTAGACAGTTGTCTGATTATTTTATTACATAATACTTACATTTTTAATAAGTTTTGAATACAAATATACAGATAAGTGAATAAATATTTGTATTTGGAATTTGTTTTCTTTTTTCATTAGACAAGGCATTGTTTTTCATACGACTGGGTAAGTAACTACGCTTCCTAAGGATCTACCAGTCAGTCAAGAGATTTTCAAAAGTGGGTCCACTTCAATGTTAAGCTGTTATTTTTGTTTTATAAAGTACGGTGCTTACTGTGACAATGCTTTATTTTTGCTTTTCTGGGTTCAGGGATATCTGTAGTGTTTCAGTCAATACTGTATACTCAAAAAGCTTCAGAAAATAATGACTGTTTAAAAAGAACTATTCAGCTACAAGGCAGGAAAATTAAAATATCACTTCTTATCTCTCAACAGATTTTATCTGATTAGTGGTGGAGTTCCTTTCATTATATGTGGGATTACAGCAGCAACCAATATCAATAATTATGGGATTGAAGGCAATGCACCATAGTAAGTACAAAATATTATCATAAAACTTCTTAGAAAAACATTTTTTTATTCTTCTTGTGCTGATAAATGTAACTGACATCATAAAGTATACAGACACTTCAGATTGCATTTAATATGAAATTTTATGGATTAATGGCTACGAAAGCAATATCTTAGTCTGGGGCTTGCTGCTTCACCTCCACCAATTTGACTCCATTGTGGGCAATAGAATCATGTCTCATTTATAGAGTCACTTATCATTTACACCTCAATAAGCGAGAGAATATTAAAAATTGACTAACGGATGGCATATTTAATGGGGCCATTAATTAACTTAATGAATTGAAAGTATTTAATTATCTACCTTGAATTGATATTTTCCAGGTAACTTATTTGAAGTTTTAAATACTTCACAAAAGAACATGTAAAAATTCCTTTTTTTCTTTTCTTGAAAACCAGTAATTTTTGGTTTGCGCCATATGAAAGTTTTCCAGTCATGATGTCTTTCAATCATGAGATAGCACTCTCATCTTCCAGCCTATTAGTGTTCAGTATACCTCCGCGAGCTGTTCAGGCATCATGTTGTTATTAATTCTTGGCATGAAACATGATATATCAATGAACTGCTGTAGGCCTCTCCATAAACTCATGGCAGAAAGCAAATCAGACTGTAAAGAGAAATACATTCTATGTAAATGATCAACAAGGCAATGACTGATGCACTAATGGCTATATTAGTTGACTACCAGCGCCCTGTTGCTAATACTCTGATGGATGTTACTCTCAGTTACTGCTTTGAACATCTACTGTGACGCATTTGAAACTAGTTATGTTCTGGAAGAGAGAAGTGGAAACTGAAACAGAATGCCTTGTAACTGAGCATCTGGCTTCTTAGAAGTATTTTATTGGTAATCAAAGTTTAAATTCTGGTAATAAATTAGTACACTCAGCGGCTGTTTCCTCTGCCTAGGACCCAATTCACATTCATATGTTTATTAAAACTTATCGAGTTACCCACTCACTTACAATCAACTGTATATTAAAAGACTGAGATGATTTGGCACAGTTACAGAGGTTATACTTCTCTAATCATACTAATCATAGCCAATCAATACCTGGTAACACAGTCTACTGAAAACAAGGCACAAGTGAAGGATGCTTTTAAAACTGGGTAAAAAAAAAAGCATTTAATTCAACAACAGCACTGCTAGTTTTATGCCTTTCTCATTTTTAATAGTACTAGCACAGAAAAAAATGTAGATGCACAAACTCAAACTTTTTCCTTTTAATGCAATTGATTTTTGAAGTGATCCACAATGAGATTTCACTTGAAATAAGAACACCCCAAGAGACTGTTCCACTGGAGAGCATTCCATTTTCCACTTTGCATCAAATATGCAGCATTTAAATGTACTTCAAGTATTCACATAGCTTTCTGCTCTGTCCTTATTCAATAAAATATAGGTGGTAACTTACGTATTTTTTAAAGACGTATTTCTGGAACCTTTTCATGTGCATGTCTGAAAGCAAAATATATGTCCTGTGGAGTGTTTCTAAGTTCATTAATAAATGGATGTACATTTTTGTTTAATGTTTAGATTTAAAATATACACATATATATTTAGCATTTACAACACGGTTTCTCGTACCGAGCACCCTTGGGACTGCATCTTCTCTTGCTGAGAGTTTCTCAGCCTGGGAGATAAATTCAATTCTGCCATTTTTAGAATAATAGTAGATGATTCCTGGCTTGACAGGAATGTGACATCAGAAGGTTCCTCACTATATTGGAGGGACTGCGTCCAATCACCAATGCCTAAATGAATGTGAAGTGTCTCACAGTACCACTTTTAGAGCTGGAATGGATCATGACAGATCACCTCACCTGTCCTTCTGACCCAGTGGAAAATTAACTGTACTCAACCCACTCCTGACAGTTATTTATCTGCAGTGTTTTAAATGCTCCATTAACATATATACCACACTTTATTCCAACAGCTTATTATCCTAATTATACTATCTATAAGAATTTTTGAAAATCTAGTTTAATTTTTTTTTCTGAAGTTTGAGCTCATTGCTTCTTCTTGTAGTCCAACAGTTCGGGAACTTCTCTTTCTAGCAATACATGCAGTATTTATTATATAAAAACCTAAAAGCAGCCTGTAACAATGGCTAAAAGCAGATCACAGAGAAGAGTAAAAGCTAGACAAGTATTTATTCTTCCTCCACCTCCAAGCCAAATTCTCTCAAGGTCCATCTGGGATTTCAACAGCCAGAAGTGTTTTCTTCTACAACCTTTACTTTATTAGATTGCTCACTATCAGGACAGCCCTGTAAGACTGCTGCTAAATTATGCAGCTGCCTGAGGCTTATTCAGCTCATACTGGCCTGTGAATTACTTTAAGCTACTCTGAAACAGTTATGGTTGTATTATTTGAAGCCTACTAGATAATAATTTATGCTACAATAATATTATGCTAGCAGTGTATCACAAAGAGGCTTTTTCTAATGGCATCCAAGTTGACATAGATTTACTCCCAAGAATTTCAGAAACTGCTGTGAACCCAGAAATGCCATATATCTTTTGGGCCTGCTCACTGTGGAGACTGCAACTAGAACTTTTTTCAGTATCCTCTTATTACTCCAGCTGTTCTCTACTACAGCAACAAAAAAATTTCTTACGAACAGTCTTCGAGCTTAAGAATTTACCTCAATTTTAATTGATACAAACCACTGAAATCTGAAAATTTCTGTTGCTCACACAAATTGTATGAAGTATGCTTAATTTACTTTTTAATCAAAGTATTAGAGCTGACATTTTTAATAGTGGAGAAAGGGTTGACATAAATGTCTCAAACTTCAGTGGAATTCTAGATTCTAAACTGATCTATATTTCTTGGATATTTTCATCTTCATTATGCTCTGAATTATAGTAGATGTTTTATTCTGTTGAAAAATAGGAAAGTTGTCATGGTTTAACTGATATTAAAGACACACTTTAGCTCCACAGCAAACCTATCCAAACTTCTACAGTACTGTCAGGCAATATATGTGAGCAAAAAAGCTCGGTTTCACTTCAGTGTGTTGTCCAGCACATCTAACTTGAGCTACAATATGTTCTTGACTCTCTCTCTTTCTGTTGTTTCCAGTTGCTGGATGGCATGGGAGCCTAGTCTTGGTGCTTTTTATGGGCCAATAGCATTCATTGTGCTAGTTACCTGTATTTATTTTCTCTGCACGTACATTCAACTGAAGCGCCATCCTGAACGCAAATACGAGTTAAAGGAAAGGACAGAAGATCCGCAGAGAATGCCAAGTACTGAGGTGGGCCACAGTCACATTACAGATGCTGCATCCATTCCCCAGGCAGCCTGCTCCATGATTTCTTCTTCCTTACTGGAAAATGAGCATTCATTTAAGGCTCAGCTTCGAGCTGCAGCATTCACTTTGTTCCTGTTTACTGCCACTTGGACCTTTGGAGCGCTTGCAGTATCTCAAGGTCATTTCTTGGATATGATATTTAGCTGTCTTTATGGAGCCTTCTGTGTGACATTGGGGCTTTTCATCCTGATCCATCACTGTGCAAAGCGAGATGATGTGTGGCATTGCTGGTGGTCCTGTTGTCCATCTAGGAGAAACACCTATTCTGTCCAAGTTAATGTGCGCCCAAAGGTCAACGTCAATGGGGACACGCAAGTTCATGCACCATGTCTTCAGGAATCACCATGTCCCAACAAATCAGCTGTGTTTAATCATCCAGCTGCTAGCCACTGCAAACTCACTAATCTCCAAGCGGCTCAAAATCATGTTAACTGCCTTTCTCCTGTGACACCATGTTGTGCAAAAATGCACTGTGACCAGCTACTTGATGATGAAGCTCATATTCATGTCCACAACGAGGGAAGCTTCAGACCCAATATGCACATTCATAGATGTCTGAAAAGCAGAACTAAGCCACGTTATTTTAGTCGGCATAGATCTGCAGGTGAAAGAGAATACGCCTACCATATTCCTTCAAGTATTGATGGCAGCATCCACAGTTCACATACAGACAGCCCCCACAGTACACATGATAGCCAGTCGGGTCACAGACGGGCCTGCTGCTCGAAAAGCGATCCATATCCTACTGTCAACCAGCCTGAAAGTAGCGACGCAAGTACTGTCATATATAGTTGTACTAAAATGCCAGAAAGTGACACTGTGCACCATCCAGCTCATTTTGAAATGCATCCACGGACACAATCATTGCCGTTTAATACAACAAATCATAACGGAATTCTCAAGGGAAACGTGCACGAAGCCATGATATACAGCTCAGATAGTACAGGAAATATCAAAACTGGCCCTTGGAAAAATGAAACTACTGTGTAGTTCATGGGCCATCATAATGTCTTTTCTCCACCTAAACCATCATTACCTTTGCTTTTATTCGAAACTAAATGAGATGACATAGTCATGTAGTTCATCAGCAAATTGTACAGCCTTTCCATCTTTATTCCCATTTTCGTAATGAGAGTATAAAAAAGAGAGATAGTGAGTTTTAAAAGCAAAGTTATTTTTAAAAGAAAGTTATAAAAATATTCTGAGAGATAATTAGAAGATAAAGTGTAGACAACTGAATAAGAGAGGCAATATCCTTTTGTTGCGCAGAACATTTGTTTAGAAATACATTGCTGTCATTCATTATTCTCATTTTTGTTCTGTAGTAATTTCAGACAACTTTTATAAGCATATCAGCATCTTAAACTTTTACTTATTTATTTTTGTAGCAAAATATTATTACTGTGCCATGGATTTTAATCAGAAGTGACTATGGTAGAAATGATAAACAGGATTTTATAAAATTACAGCTTTTTAGAAGTACAAAAGTGATACTGCCTCTAACGATCTTCTGTAGCATATGGGCTGTAAAGTCGTGTAATGTACAGTCTCTGTTATGTCCTTTTTCTTGTTGGAGAGAAGTGCTAGGTAATGTCTCTGTTACATCTATGGTGCTGTACTGGTTGTATTTTGCATGACATATGTCAGGATATACCATTTGCTGTTTTATAGTGTTACATGTGTTTAAAAAAAGAACCAAAAAAAAAGTGTTGTACAAGGCTGTGAAAAACCCTATTGATATTAATCTAGAGCATTATAAACCTACAGGAAAAAAAAAATCACTCTGCACTAGTTTAAGTGGCACAATCCTTCATATAAGGTTATATGATAGCTTTGATAAGGGTCCACTCTAATGTCTTTACAGAGCATGCACTACTCATAGTATGTGACACTGTGCGGTGTAATAGCAGTCGTCTCAACAAGTTTTACACTCCTTTGTAAAGTATGCCTTTTGAACAAATCTGTAAGCTGTTCCACAGTAACCTTTCCACATCTGTTAAGGTAGAGCAGTTTTATCATTAACTCTTTGAGGACTACAGATATTTTCTTAAAAATAGCTTACTCTGATTCAGAGGCTGTAAATATGATGTTGTCTATTTAGTTACATGCTCAATGTAGTCCAGAGTTGCCAGGAAAGAGAAGGTTCAATCAAACGCCAGAACCACACCTTACTAATTTCACCTCTTGCTTTCTAAAAATCCATCTCCTCTCCTAGCAAATTTCAGATTGTCTTCATTCTTTAATGCAAATTTGACCTTCAGTGAACTTCTTTATGTTCATGATTTCTGCTTAATTGTAGGGCATCCCAGGGTCAGTAGCATTCTCTATTAACAAGGCTTAACAAGGCTTCCTATGACAAGAAATTTTTTTCATGTCTCCATGAACAGCTGGACACAAAGCATCAACTCACAGTACAGAACTACATCCTTATATGAAATAAAATGGCTTTTTTCATATAGGAATGGTGCAGAATAATAATGGACCACATGAAGTGAATAGGAGCATAGAGCTGAGGGAGAAACGTCTACAGTGAAAAGTGAGCAGTGCATCCATAAATAAGAGAAAAAGCACAATTCTGGATGGCCACAAGAGAAAGTTTGCTCTCATGTCTTAACACAGGCTTAAGTAATTTTTACATTGCTGCAGAGAGGAAATAGGAAAATCTCTAGAAGGGTCATCAGTCTGTGATTCTCTGTGCAGATTTTGCAGAAATCTTCACATACTTCCACCTATTTGTTGGTTTTTTTGTTTGTTTTTCTTTTTGTTTAAATTCTGAGGAGTTTATTAGTCTCTACCTTTCTTTTTAGTATGTAGGAATGCATTTCCTAATAGTGTACATAAAGATGACAATTATAATTGTTATAATGTTCTAAAAACATGTAAGTCAGATGAATGTGTTCTGCAGTGTTGCAGGTGGGAATTAGTACTCAAAGGGTTAATGCTCAGTATCTGAGTGCAAGAAATCTTGTTTTTCTGTATTTTTGTAAATTTGAAATATATATTGTAAACTCCAGCAGTGCAATGTATCCATCTCAGATTGTGTATTTTTAAAAGGTGAGCAAGAAGAATGCACTAGGTGGTTGTCTAGTTTTAAGCCAATAGACAATAGTTTCATGACTGCTTCTTTAGCTAATACAAAACAAAACAACAACAAAAAGAAATGCCTGAGCTTTATTATGTATATGCTGTATATGCTTGGACTGTCTCTAAACTAAAATACAGTATTTTTCTTTGTTTGCATAATGAGATATTTTCTGTTCGGTAATTATTTTCTTTTCATCTTACTTTTACTCATTCCACATTGACAGTGAGCCCTAAGCAAGCATAGACATAATGTGAAATACCACTTCTCTGTGTCTCAGCACTATGTATATGTATATTCTGTACTAGCAAAATCCTAGGGGGTCTGTAGACCATTATCCAAAATGTTCCACACACACACACACAGCCAAGTGACATACTCTGCAAGAACCCACTCAGTGAGCTCCTCTATTCAGCTCGTGTTTTAATCACCTCTGTTATTTCGTCTGAGAGGCTTGTTCGGTCTTCATAATGGCTTACAAAAGAGTAAATAGGTGCTGCTTTCCACAGAATATCTTGTGTGATAAAACTCTCTGGAATTCCAACGTAAAATATTAAAACACTTTTCTTATGTGTTAAAAAATTAATTTAGTGACTATTTCTGGGCTAATTTGGAAGAAGTGTGTTATGCAATAATATGTTTGCATATTATTTTTTCAGAAAATATACAGTATAACTACAGAGTAGGAGAACATAATATTAAATAAATATAAAAATGTTTTGTAACATCAAATTTGACCAAAATGCTTTTTGTGCTTTTGACTTTTTTTTTTCCCTTACGATAAAGGAGATAATTTCAATGCTTTGGGAGTCTGACTTTGTTTTATTGTGTGCTTTTGCTCCATTGCAGTCAGTGAGCCATCACTACTTTACCTGATTTTCTTTCCTATAAAAATAAAGTCAATGAAATAACAGGAATTTAAGAGATACACTGTCCTAGTAAATTCCTCATGGACGTAAGCATGTAATGTGCTTCAATGTCAGCACTAGTTTCGGTGATCCATTTATGACATAAAAATGACTGAACAGACTTTTACCGTTCACTTTCTGTCTGAGATTAAACAGGAGAAATTTCATCCACGAAAGGATAATTTTTGAAGAACAGTGCAATCAACAGAAATCTGAAGTCATTATTACAGTACTGTGAGGATAAAAACGGGCCATGGTGCTGTATGTGATGTTCTTCTCTGGGTATAGAAATGACCGAATTTCAGATCATCAACCTGACTCCATTTTAAATCACAGAGACTGTATACAAGAAGAGCTCATACCCAGCCTCATTAAAAAAAAAAAAAAAAAGTATATAAGTCAGCTTACCTACAATGTGTGGTTTGCTGGAATGAGAGTGAAAGAGCAAAACAGATTCTGTGATCAGAAGAGCCTGAGTTAGAGGAAAGATTTTTGGATGCTTTGTCACAAAGCTGCTTTAGGTTCGCTGCATGTGGTAACATGAGCTGAACCATCCCAGATGCCCTGAAGATTTGTTCTTGGACAGAAATCATCAGGACATACAAAGATGACTGTGACTCCTCAGAGTTGGAGGTACATTCCTTGGAAAATTAGATTCTGGAAAGAATGACTCACTTGTTTTTTCACAGTGAAGAGACTGACATGGGAGCCTTGTCCCCCTGACTGTTTGAAAGCAAAGCTGACATCAGGAGCAGGCCAGTAACCTTTTTAACATAGCATCTTTGTTACATGGAAACACAGGGAAGGAAGGAGTATGTGATTCTATCTGTGAAGCTTCCCCATAATCTCGCTCAGCTTTTGTTGCCTGTGCCAAGGAATGTCAGGCCTATAAAGGCAGGAGCAGCTCAGCAGCTTTGCAGAAATGTTGAAGTTCCTGTAGCAGCATCCTCTAGTTCACAGAGAAACTGTACGTGGCAGCTGGATCAATCAGGGTCCATCAGGCTGACTGGCTTCAGTTAAGCAGTTTCTTAGTGGTAACTTGGTGCTCTAGACGGTTCTTAACCACTTAACTCTGCTAAGAAGGGAGCTTTTGGTTTGGATTTTCTTCTGCTTCACTGAAAACTTAAGAGCTTGGTTGGATATTTTTTAATTAGAAATTTAATTGCTAAGAAGAAAACTTACACTACAGGTCACTATGACTATGTAAATCTTCCTTTTTTATTCCCTTATTACTAGCTTTGCCAAAGTGCAAGTTAATCCCTGTTTACTTATCCTACCAGTCTATTATCTGGATTTTCTGAAGCCAAACAAGCATCAAGCCAAGGATGGTGTTGTAGGGCTCAGTTCTCTGCAAGCAGAGTTGAAATCTGGTTTGCAAGCTCTAGAGCAGTTCAGCCTCAGACCAATATCATGCCTTAGGGTTGTGCAGCTGGTCGTGCCTGAGAGGTAATGATTTTTTGTAAACATGGTGTCTGTATACCCCATAGGTACTTCTGTCTCTTTGCATTTTGATCTCTTTGAGCTCTGCATTGCCTTGCAGTCTGAACAGCAAAATGACTGACTGTTCCTATGAGGCTGTCACTCAGCTCCAGCTGTTCCCTTAAGCTGCAGTGAACTGCTGAGCAAGATTGTCCAGTGTGGTCAGTGTTTTCATTTATTCCTTTATTCATTTCATGCTGTACTCAGCAACACCTGAGGAAGGCAGCAAATGGAGCTTATTTTAGGGTTTGGGGAGAAATTTGGGAGAAGACAAAGCAATAAAATCTGATGGAGTTTACCCATGATTCATATCCTTGTCATAAGACTCCTTTTTGTTAGCCTATTTGTTACTGAGCTGTAAGCACTTGCAGTCATTTATTTCCCAATTCTTTCCACTGTAAGACTTTGTTCTCTACTCATTAGAACATAGCTGAAAGTTAGCAATGTAGCTTGTTTTATGCCCTCAGCAGTCACTGCCCTTAGAGTAGTTTAGAGAGTTCAGCTGCCCAAAGGATGCAATGTTTTCAGCAAAGAGGCTTCATGAAAGTACATTTGTCCACAGTAACTCCTTCTGGTGATACTTGAATGGTTCTTTCTGCAGGGCTATGTATTTGAAAACCTTGTAAAGGATGGCTTTTATTAAGGGCACGTTTTGCTCTTTCTAGAAAGTAAGCAGTTCTGTACAGATCATAATTTTAGCTGTCAAAAATATCTCAGTATACTATCACCATTTCTTCAGATTCATGTGCGATGAGTGGGGCTATGCTCACTGATCACATTGTGCTACAAATTATAGGAATGCTGAATCACCTGGAGGAGCCACCCTATAAATGATTGACTTCAGCTGAGATTAGAATGGAAGGTAGGGAGCCTTGATTCTCTTCTCTTCTGCTAAAATCTCCAGTTTGCCTTCTCTTAGAGACACCAAGATGGCAGTATTGGAGGAGGAAAACTCTAGAGATTGAGCTTCTAGCAGTGGGTTGAGTTGGATGAAACAAGCTAACTAATAGGAGAGAAGCTGGCACGAGCTGGAAACTGCAACAACCTGGCTTAGGGGTGGTTTGAAGCTGGAAGGGAAAGGAGGCTCACAGCGTTGATAAAAGGAACTGGGAGGTAAGGAAGAAACCGTGATCAGATTGATAATGGAGAAGGGAGACGTGGTGAAACAATGGTGTCTCTCCTTGTTTCTAGGCTGGATATGTAAGTTAAGCTTTATGATTTCTCTATAGTCAGTAAACATCTGAAAACCCACTAGCAAATTGCCTATTCTCTTGCAGTGTTGATCCTCATAATAAATGACAGCATATTAGTGCTGTCAGCTATTCCATTAGCATAAGTGTCAGAAATCTCTGTAATGGATCACAGATGCTCACAGCTGTTGATTAACCAGATAGTGGTTCATGTGCCACATGATAGAATTTCTTTGCTTTAAATGGGCTTTTTCAAAATCCAGGCACTATCACAAAAAAGACAACCGATTTACAACAGTACTGGTGAGGCTCAAAGTCAGACAAAGCAAATCGAGAATGTGTTAGAATTAAGGCTGCTTTTGGAACTTCCCCTGGCAGTTTGGCTCTGTCTTTTGATGTTGTTTTTAACCTTTTGAGTGCATTTTGCTTCCTAACACCTTGGCTCTGACTGATCTTGGCATCCTTTTCCAAACCCTACTTTTCTACCCCTCCCTTTGCTGAGTGCTAAAAAGAAAGTAGCTGGGAAGACTTCTTTTCTCTGAGCTCATCCCACTTTGGGGCTTTTTTCAAAAGGATCTCAGGAGGTGTAGGACTCCAACAACTCATGATGATGTAAAAGTTGCCTGCAAATGTAATGTCATCTTCCCCTGCAGCAGAGCTGTATCTGGAAACCTTCCTACTTAGAATAGATAGCAGAGGCTGCTGAGAAGGGAACCTATGCATGGTTCTCTATGCTGCATGTTGTGCTAACTTTGGGCAGTGAGAGGTGGACATCCTTTAATTTTGGGCACCACACAATGGCCTCCTCAAGCCAACAGCTGGTTAACAGGAGGAAGAGAGCTTCAGCACAGTAATGTGCATCTTCATCCCTGTTTGTTACACCAAGGTGTGAGCTCCAGGGAGGTCCTCTTCCCCTAAGCACTTGTGCCCCATTGCTAACCTCAAGCCCATTGCCCAATCCAGCTGCTGGGAAGCCCCAGGTGCTATAATATGGGACAGTGTGAGGATGCATTATCAGCATGGAGGACTGGTTTCTGTATCTTGCGTGAAACCTACAGAAGCTTTCCCAACACTTATACACGGGGAGGGAAAAACAAAACAAAACAAAACAAAAAAAAAAAGCAGGGCAGAGAGAGTAACGTAACCAGTTAATCTCTACTGGGATAGTAAGGGGACTGTTTTAAGTGCAGCAAGAACTAAACAAACCCCAGTCGTTCTCGGTACAGAAGCCTTAATTCCAACATTATAACAATGTTGTACTCCACCTGACAGCGCAGCGCAGGCAACGTGACATACAGTCAAGGACTATAGTACATCGAAAGTAACTACACTTCACCACAATGCTCTTCCCCTGGGTAAAAATAAGCTGTACACAGTTGTACTGTAGAAATATTTTCTGCATTCTCTGATACACGGGTGGACTGGTTTAGATTAAGGATCTGCTTGGTTTGGATGTGCAATTAAAATGTTTTTGTAATATTTAAAAACAGAAAGATACATTATTATTATTATTCCTTGACACAAAAAGGTAATCATCGGTATTACACTGAGAAGTTATTTTTCTTCAGTGTTTTGCTAATACAGAGCTGGAGAGCTGCATAAAGAGCACTGCAATAACAGTG
>PPHD01017952.1:0-14804 GCA_002909625.1 Bambusicola thoracicus
GGAGGTGGGGCAGGCAGGGAATATGACTAATGCTTTTATGCTCACACTAAGTGTGCTTTATGGCAGCAATGCATCACAGAATCCTCCAGATCCCACCTGCTAATACAGTTAAAAAGCTGAAGCTTTATCCTATTAAAATAATGGTACCCCAAGGAACAGATACCTTAGAAGATTATAGCAGTTTGCACAGCAATAAAGCTCAGCAGGAGATCCAGTCTGCATATTTACACCTGAAAATCCTACTTGGTAAACAATGTAGTTCTTTATAGAACACATCAGTCTTCAGAAACTTTTATAAGTTTATAAACTTTTAAAAGTTTATAAGATAATAAGGTAATTTCTCAGGTCTAAAAAGATCAAAAACATGGTTGAAATAACTCAGGCTCAAATCCTAACCTACAGCCAGGTGTATCTTACAACATGTCTTCCGAGATTCTTTTTCCATTTGGAATTGAAACTTATGCTCTCTTTCTTTCCTCCCCTTCAGTAATTCAGGATGGAGCACCTGCGTTCAGATCTAGACATCATTACTGTTTGACCGATGGTTTTCCAGTAACCATTAAAGGAACTGGTAACTCAATTTGTTATGTTTACTTTCACAGCAAGGTTTGGTTTTGTGTTCTTTTTGGCACACTTCTCCCCTGGTCTTTTATTTCTCTCCTGTCTTCTTTTCCCTCCTTCCAGCCTCTGAAGGCAAGGAATAATTAAAAAACTAACATGGAAGGAAATGAAATACAATTGTGACTGTGCTGAATGAAACTGTTCAGCTCATCTGAAACTCATTATGATCCTGTTATAGAATGGTTTGAAATCTAAACTTACTTGCCACCAAAGTAAAATCAAAATCACAAGTGCCAAGTGTATCTTGCTGTTTAAAAACTAAGGGCAATTGCAAATTTGACTTGTAAATTCAATAAGCTTCCCTTTTTTTTTTCCTTCTGTCTTACTGAGCTGTGTTGACCTTTATTGTATAGGTAGCAATTTTAGTCAAAATTTCATTCTTCCAGAAGCACTGGTAACATAGGCTTTGAATTATCAGTTGGATTGCAGTTTGCTGAAGTCTTTGTACCGCAGCTCTGCCATATTTGTGATTCATATTTCTCTTTTTAGGGATCTTTTTAGGCATTATTGCTTTGTTAGTAAAAAATATTATACCATTCCTAGAAAAACTTACACTATTTATTGATTCACCAAATTATGCAACCGAAACCCCAGAGGGAGCTGCTCTTTTTGCAACAGGTGCAGAGCCCTGAAGCCAGCAGCTTTTGACTGTCTGCAAGAAGCTCAGTACAAATGTTGCCCAAGGAAAGGTGAAGCACAAAACATGCACCTCCTTGCTACTGGATTTTATAGTATTTTACTTCCAAAGCAGCCAATATCAGTATTCACTGTTTAGATTTTTTTCCTTCTAATGAGAGTATACGTTTCTACATATCCCTCCATGTCCAGGACATAAAGCCTCAAAATATTTCTGTATACTAACTAAACAGCTTTCAATCATATGGCATTCCTGCAATTCTCCCATGTCTGCACATGTGAGGATATCATCATTATATTCAAACAACCTGGTGAGTCTGTGTAACATTTATTTATTCTGGCCCTATGGAAGAAAGAGATCTAAATGTCCCAGAGCGAAAGAGCTGCATAAAGAATATTTATATGACTAAGCCACAAGATAGTGAAACCTTATCACATCATTTTAAAAAACAGAAGACACCATATTTTTTGAAGTACAAAAAGCCTCAGACTTTAAGTAAAAGAATAATATTGTATCAGCGCAGGTATCAAGTTTGCTTAATTTGATTATTTTTAGGACAAAGCCCCGAAATGTGCTTCTGTGTGCCACCCATTGTGAAAAAAAAAAAAAAAAAAAAAAAAAGACTTATAACAAATTCCATGACATATGGAGTTGGTATGTTACAGACCACAGATCCTGTTAAAAACTGGACAGTAAGCATATGTCATGACTTGAATACCATGTCCAATGGAAAGAAATCACAGCTACTTCATCTATCTGTTACTGCATTGCGTAGGACAGGGTTGAAATTGATTATAAGACACTGTCACCTCTTCATCTACAGAAGTGGAAATTAGATAGGCATAATGCATAAAGAACACTAGTATTGACATAAAATTTGACATTCTTAACACATTTCAAATATATATCCGGTCGTATCTGGATGAGCTGGTGGGTACATTTAGGAAAACTCAGTATAAACTGTTGGTAAGAATTATGACTTAAAACAGAATCTGTATGAAATATTACACTGTTTTTCTGCAAGTATTCCTTTTCACTAGAGCACTAGTTTAAAACAGGTCAATCGTATCTCAGAATAAACTAAACACGTATTATCTTCTGCTGGTTAGCCCATGAAACTGAGACACACTTGATGCAATTTTATTTAAAAGTTCAAATGTCAAGCAGCCATAAGTCATTCTGCAGTTATTGCTTTTGTTAAGCTTAATGCAGCTAGACAATGAATTCCGTGGACAAGTCACAAACCATTCTGTTGCCAAAGAAATCACACATTTGCATATAATAGGAAAAAAATCACCAATAATTTTAAGCTGTTGCATCTCATTCTCGTTTTTGCCTTTTCTACTCTGTTTTGATGAACAAAATACTTTTCACGAACTTGTTTGCTCCATACTGTTGTTTTCTACAGTAATCATAAAGAGTTAAGAGCTAAGTGAGTCTCCATCTTTGAAAATAATGATTTTGTTTATGAGCAAGAAGAATCATTTAGATGACTAAGATAACATTTACACTCAAATTTTAATGCCAGTTTTGTATACATTATATTATTCATTGTAACAGTGCTTTTGAAGGCTGACATTTTGCACTTTACAAGAGCAAGGACTTGTTTGTTCTTGGCTTATTTTCTTTTTTAAAAGCTCTATGTTTTCTCTCAGTTCTGCTAAGATAGAACATTACATCAATTTTATATCAACTTACTAAATTATTTTAAATTAAAATTCATTAGAGTAAACTAGGAGTTACACTTTGAAAGGACTGAAAAAAAAGAATCCATGGCAATCTGAAGAGAATCGCCATTTATGAGTGGTGTGAGACTAGCAAAGAATAGGAAGAACAGTGTAAATTGATCTAATTTTAGCTGTACAGTCCCCTGTATCAAAATGCATGGGGCCACACAATTACTCTTTGGGATCAATCATGCAACAGTTATCCTGGAATAATCCTCTCTCACAGTCTGAGCACCTCAAAACAGTAAACTGGCAACAATACATACTTCATCTAAAACTTCCTATCACTGAGAGGAGCCAGACCTACGTAAAAAATCACTGCACAGAGTGGAGACAAACATACAGTGGAACCAATTCTTACCTTCTTTACTTCCTCTGTTGGTTTACATATATTAAATCAGACTAATGAATGTCATGACAATGACTATTCCAGAAAAGCCATCTCACTGATGTAAATTAACTTAATTTTATTACATAGCAGGTTCAGAGACTGGTAAACAAGAAGTGTAGTGACATCTGCTTTTGAGAAGCACTTGAGCTTAAACAAAAATTTGCTCCAAGTCTGAAGTTCGCTGAAAAATAAGCCCAAAGCTCCCAACAGAGAATTTGAAATTTGAAATTCCCCTCTAAGGAGCTCTTGATTTGTACTTAACATGCAAAAAGATAATTACAACGTGCTAGAAATGTTTCTTCCAGAAAGCATTTTAACACAACCAGGCAGCCTCACAAACACACACAAGCATAACTTCTGTGGGCTGTAATTCAAACACAACAATTTTTCCACTTGTTAATCACAACAGAAAAATGAATCCACCAGATCCTTCTCAGCTAGATTTCCTTTTAAGTTACTTACACATAAACAATTTACTGAGAAAAGCCACAACACACAGAACTAACCAGTGACAAATAGCTAATGGACAAGTTTTTAATTCATTTAAATAAGAGTTTAAACACACGTAGAGAAAATAATTCTAATTCTGAAATCCAGAACAGCTCTTTAGACTAACTTTGGGAGATAGGTGGGAGAGAAAGTGAAAAAATAAAACAGGAAGGGTGGTTCATAACACACATCCAATACTTCTGTTTCTTTTACAATAGGTAAGCTTTGAAAGCCAAAATCAGTAATTCAGGCACCACCTCCTCACTGAAAGATAATGTGAAATGGAGATTAGTTCCAAATACAATCCATCAATCCCAGTGCTAGTCAGGAAGAAGGCAAGATGACCTGTTTATTGATATACTGAGTCTATAGAAAAAGTCTAGGTTATTAACAGAAGTGCAAAACAAGCTGGACACCAATACATTTCCCTAATCATCTTTGCTTGGAAAGCCAACTGAAGTACTTCTTTTGGAATCCGAGAGCAGTTTTAATGAGGTGTAGGCTGAAGATAACGAGTGAATATCCCAGATGGATATTCACTGTGGAGAGCCATAGCTGTCTGTCAGTCAGAAGCACTACAACAGAGGCAGAGTACAGAGAGTACAAAATCATGTGAGATTACCTTTAAATACCTGCAATTAACTCAGTGGTTACCACACAAGTGGTCACTGTAATGTGCTGGAGAAGAACACAGTGATGGATGAGCAAATCCATCTGGAGAAATGCTCTCACTCCCACTGAATAAAATGGTGCTGGTAAGGCACCCTTCAAATACTTGAAGGGAGAATATAAACAGGAGGGGGAATGGCTGTTCACGAGGGTGGATAGTGATAGGACAAGGAGGAATGGTTATAAACCGAGACAGGGGAGGTTAAGATTAGATATTGGGAGGAAGTTTTTCACTCAGTGGATGGTGACACACTGGAACAAGTTGCCCAGAGAGGTTGTGGATGCCCCATCCCTGGAGGCATTCAAGGCCAGGCTGGATGTGGCACTGGGCAGCCTGGTCTAGTGGTTGGTGACCCTGCACATAGGAGGGGAGTTGAAACTAGATAATCGTCGTGGTCCTTTTCAACGCAGGCCATTCCATGATGCTATGATTCTATGAACAGAAGCGCCAAAGCACCACCATGTTCTACAGGGACAAGGGGCAGCGCAAGCTCAAGCCCTACCAGGCTTCATTTTCAGTGCTCATGTACTTTTGCTCACAAATAAAAGAGCGCTTTGCTCAGTCCTGTGTCAGACAAATACAAGTGTAGGATTTTGCTTTTCTTCTGCTGTAATGATAAAATACTCAACCACATTAAAAAAAAAAAAAATCACAGTTAGAGCTACATACCTTCACAGTTATATGAAAATCATTTGCAAATGACTGGCATAATTAATGCTAGAATATGTACAGAAAAACATTGACCAGATATTGTTTTATTTACTTTGGACTTTGCAAATAATCCTGTGTTGAAATTATATCTAAACATATTGGAATCCATCCTCACATCTGGCTAGATGACTGAAATTTCTTATCAGAAATGTACACGCAAGGGAGGTCTTCAAAACATCCTATATATTGGCACTCTCAGTGGACAGCAAAAGTGAATTGTAAGACTTAAGCGTTGATACTTTTACCCTCCATGAGGAATGGTGGATTTTAAACTCCATAGATTAAATACGTACATAATAACTAGTATCTGGTAAATGGCAAACTAAACCAAAGCTATTCCTTCTCATTATGTCCAGATAAAAGATATCTGATGTTCATCAATGCAGTTGAATCTATAATACCATGCAATTCAGACTTAATGTACCTAGTACGTAAAATTGCCTGAGCACATTCTACAAAACTTAGGCATCCTCTCTCAGGCTAAAACATGAGTGGAATGAACGAAGAGCTTAAGAGCATTGCTAAGTATGAATCTTTATTTGCAGAATCTTTGCTATATTCTATTTCACAAATAGGCTAGTGTAAAATCTGGTGTTGACAAGGAATGTTTACTCTGCTGTGGACCAGGAACTCCATATACAACCAATCAACAAATAAATAGCAAGATAGCTTGTATCATCTGGAAGCCTTCAATTTTCTTCTGGAATGCAGCATATGTTACTATTAGTGACATCAATAGTAACCTGAAAGGGCAAATGCTTCCAGGTACACGTACACGCATATTCTCTTACCATACAAAAAAGGCATTTTGTATCAAACAATAAAATACAAACTAGATTTCCAATCAAGCATTAGAAAAGCTTCACTAGTAGGTAGCTTTGCATACAACAGAAGCAGACTGCGTAAACTGCATGTATGAAAATCCAGCTCATTAAAATGCCACTTAAAAAGATGCAAACACTTCTAATAAGCATTTCTGATTTCTGTAGAAAATACTTCAAAATAAATGACACCGCCGTGTCTCGTATTAGTGAATATATATATATGATTTGCTATGGTGTAACACGTACCACTGAAATTTATAGAAGTAGAAAAAAAATGATATCAAATCCACATCATTTTACAACAACTACAACTATAGACATGCATTTAAAAGTCTTACTGAAAATAACACATATAATTGACTGAGAACAAGTTTGAAAGTATACATATTTTTTTAAAAAAAGGCAAGTCAGGAGGAGATTTAGCCACATCCTACAACAGACTAGATATACTCACGTTTATCCTTCCTATTTATTTATTTATTTATTTATTTTTAATTCTTCTTCCCAATGTAAATGAGCAGAACCTAACATACACTTAGTTTCTTTAAGTCAGAAATCTTTTCTTTTTAGGGCTCTGTGAAGTAAACATTCTCCTGTGCATCCTGCTGACAATGTTGTAGGGGAGGCAAAATACTGCACTGTAGGCAAAATATTTCATCTTCAGATATAAAACATGGCAGATAAAGAGATTAGGATTCCAAAATATTGAGTTTTGAGCTTTCCTCTAAATCTTGGGCTTTTTGGAATAGATGTAAGCCACATCTGAACCAAAAATACACAAGAATAGGATTACAAAGGACTGCAGTACGAATCTCATTTTACTGTTCCTTACATCTTCCCTTCTCTATTTCCTAGAAACTAAAAACATCTGGATATGAAATCCTAACTTCATCAAAGCTTAAATTCCTCTAAAAGGAATTCAGAGTTCATACATAACAGCTATTATTGTTTGAGCAGGTGGAGCAGAGGGAGAAACATCAACAGGTAATTCTACCTTAAGCCAAGTGTTAATGTAAGATTTAGCAACTGTAGAAGGGAGGTGAAAAAAGTGCACTTGTTATTTACTTATTATTTCTACATATTACAGTAAGGACTAATAGTATATTCATACTTTAAGATGGATTTTACTTGGTAATCATAATAATACGCAGTAAAAAAAATAAAACTTCCTGTCTATAAAGAATACATCAGAATGTGCTTATATAGTTAAATAGAGTACTATATTGTATTTAATCCACTTAGCATTTTTTGAATTTTTCATAAAGGCAATAGATTGCACATACCTTTGAGATATTACTTGATCGACTTGTGGAACGCCCTGGGGATTTGTCATTCTGGAAAACATAATAAGGAGATGGAAAAAAAAATTATGTCATGTGAATTCTACCTTCTTCTACCTCCTAGATCTTCTACCAAAGAACTCCTTTTGTGATTGCAAATATACAGTTTCTCTGCTTTCAGTTTGGTCACTGACTGTACAGTGGACAACAGTTCAACATCCTAATGATTACAATATTCAGGTGACTTACATCAGTACAGTGGAAAGACGTTCTGCAAGAAATGAATGTTAGCAACTAATTACTATTGTTCTTTGTTGCTGGTGGTGACTTTCTTAAACAGCATTTTTATTAATGCATCTTCATGGCCTCTCATGAAAACTGCTACTACTTGTATGAACAGAAACATAGCGTGACAAATAACAAAATCCATCTACTTACACTGGACACAGACCTACTCAAAAACTTACCATTCAGGAAGATTAAACAGCACTGTATGACTTGGTGGCCAGACATATTCAAAGAACAATAAATTGTAGCTACTGGTAGATACGGTTCAATTTAACATTCACTCTTCCATCCTCTCACTTCCACAAACAATACGCATGCACACCAAAGCAAGTCTGAAATCCACTACCAAAGTATACACTGAAAAGCTGCATTTCTACTGGACAACTTTTTTTTTTTTTTCATCTGGTAATTCAAATGAAGTGATGCAATGGGACAATTATTTGATCTGTATTTATGCTTCCCCAGCAATAAATTCAGCAATTCAGATGAATATTTTACTACTTCAGGTAAAAAAATATTTTGGAAAGAATGTTCATCCCCATGGTAAGTTCATGTTATCTTATGGTAATTATAGAAATGCTTTTCTCAGCAATGAAAATATAGGTTCAAGCACTGAAGAGAAATATTTATAAAAACAAAATGTATTTTTACCTAGCAAGAGTTGAATCAGATATCACTCATCCAAGACTGTTAGATTATGTACTGGGAGAAGGGCACAAAAACCAAAGCAGAGTGTTCACCTTTGCAGTTTAATCCACAATGCATGCACCACTCCAGCGGGCAGACAAATAAGATAGTAACTTCCCATGTATATGTCAATAAAAGCCTTATTATGATCCATCTCTCCACATCTTTCATTTGAAGAGTGAAAGAAAAATACAGGAGCTGCCCATTAAAAAGTTTAAATTTCCTACACTTCTAATGCATATTTCTGGTCTACAAGTAGGTATTTCCCTGTTAATTTGTAGCACAAAACAGTTATGCAATGGCAAAAATAGAAAAAAGAAATAAGAAAAAAAGAAGCTTAGGCAATTTATCAGCAAACAACTATTTTAATGTTAAAACAGTTACTTCAATCTCAACCCTGGTAAGCACATCCAAATGAAAAACAAACACACTAGTTGCACACTAATTTATTAGTCTCTACAGAAAGTTTCAAACCTACTTGCTGTTTCATATTTATCTACAGTTTCATATTTATCTACTGCCAGACCTTAGGCACCTCATGTTTTTGTCCCACCCCTCAGCATCATCGATCTTCTATACTAGAAACAATATCCTGCACTCTTTTTACTTTATCTTCGCTAGCAGTAAGTAGCACTATGTACTCCTGCTCTCAAAAAAACAGCATCACTGAACTACCTGACCATATATCATTCCTCATTTTATTCTCATATACAGGCTTCTTCTCAGGATTTTAACACTTCCAGGTTAAACTGTCAGAGTATCCTTTTTTGTTCTTGTTCTCTTTTAATTCTTTCTGGAAAAGAAAAATTCAAGTTATCAGGCATTCATTCTATCTTGTCCTTGAAGTTGGCCTTGCTTTGAGCGGGGAACTGAACCAGATGACTCCTTCTGACCTGACATATTCTTTGATTTTATTGTTACTTCTGTGATGTATTATGCACTGTAGCTTTGGTATATATGCTTAATAAATTACCATTTTCTTATACTTTCTAGACAAAATTCAATATATACACTTTTGCATGTCTTCATTTATATCCATAAAAAATATACTTCATATTTTCTGGGCTCAGATTTGACCTCAAAATAATCAAAGTTACAGACCCATGAAATTAATTCCCCCTTTCACCGTTAGGAGATATGAATGGGGTTCATAGTTGAGAAACTCCCTGCTGGAAGTATGCAACCCTTATCCTCCATCACTAAGACTAAAGAAATATTTTGTACTTTCTGACAGCATAGTGAACTCTGCATGTCTAACTTCCTCTCTTTTAATTGTCTGTCATCAAAGATTCATTTCTAAATTCTGCTTCCTGGCTGCAGTTCTCCAGGACTTTTACATGATGCACTCTTCACTATGGCATGTATCTCCTTTACTTTAGTTACAACAAGCTCCAGATCCTCCAACTGACATTTCCCAGTATCAGGCATTTCATGGCAATTTATCCCAAGGAGGATAAAACAAACAAACAAACAAAAATTGCACAAAATAAACATAAATTGAAGATAGAATTCCTCATTCACGTTCACACTGAAGTCACATGATTGTTCATACAAAGAAAGTACAGAACAGAACAGTTATGGAAAGATCTCGTTTGAAATTCTGTCTTTAGAGAATGCCTGTGAGCTTACAATGACTTATCTTTATGAAATAATTCATTAAGAACAATTGATTCATTTTCTTATCATCGGTGAAGAGGAACTTTCTGTACTGAAGTATGTTCTTCTTGCAGGCTTGCTAAACAGTGATAACAAAGATTGTTTTCCCATACATTCAATATTATTTTACATTTGAGATGTTATATCCAAGTGAGGATGGAAATGAATAAAAGAAAAAAAGATCAATTTTTTTTCTTTTCTTTTTTAATGTAAGAAATAATTGATCTGTCTTCTTTTTAAGCAAAGAAATCACTATTTTGATACATTTTAAGGGGTTTGTTCACTAAGAAGTTCAATATTAATGTCAAACCACCTACAAGGTCACTAGGTAAAAAGCCCACGTAGAAGGTTTAACATTAGCAGACTGAAGGTCTATACTTTACACTACTGCTGTACAGAAACAGTTGATCATCATAAATAAAGCTTCCTAAGAAGCCAAAAGAACTTCAAACATGCCATTCTGGCTATCATCTGTGGGGGCAATTTAATCCAACATGACATAAAGCAGTTACCTAGAAGTATTATCCTATAAGTTGCTTATTTTCCATACTATCTGCACAATATATAGCATACATATGGGTAGAAGAGTAGCTAGCCATCATATAGCAACTTCCCTATTAGTGGGCTGTTCAGGTTACCCTTCAGAAGAATCACATAGAGGTGCATTACTTGCAATATCCCCTGTGACTTATTTTGCAAATAAGATCTCCCTGGTTACACTTGCAACACACAAGACCACACAGACCTCATGTTGGTACTTTCGCTGCAATAAGAACCATAGAATCACAAAAGAGACCCTAAGGATCATCAAGTTCCATCCTCCTGGCACAGGCAGGGCTGCCAGCTACTAGATCAAGTACTAGACCAGGCTGCCCAGGGCTCCATCCAACCTAGCATTAAACACCTCCAGGGACAGGACATCCTCAGCCTCTGAGCAACCTGTTCTAGCACCTCACCACTCTCTGTGTAAAGAACTTCCCCTGACATCTAATCTAAATCTCCCTTCCTTTAGTTTTAAACCATTCCCCCTTGACCTATCACTATCTACCCATGTAAAAGTTGATTTCCCTCCAGTTCTCCCTTTCAATACTGGAAGGCCATAATGAGGCCTCCCCACAGACTTCTCTTTCCCAGCCTGAATGACCCAGTTCCATCAGCCTGCCTTCACAGGAGAGGTGCTCCAGCTTTTGTATCATCCCTGTGGGCCTCCTCTGGACGCATAAGGTTTACAGAAGAACACTGTATGAAATTATTTTCTTCATCAGCATTTTTTCCTTTAAAGAGAAACCTATAATTCCAAGAGCATGACACAAGCATATGATAGCATTATCACATCTGCTTCTTGTACAGGTATTTCTAGAGCATTTGGGTCCTTTTCTCTCTTACTTTACATCACATCAGTCTCACTGTACACAATGTAGCAGCTTATCAGTACAAGCTGATAACAAGCATGAGACACATCCTGGAAACTGATACAGTATCCTCTTAATTTGAAAATGCTAATTGCAATTTAATGAGGCTCAGGATAATTTTTCTCACAGGCCAAGATGAGACATTAGTGAGTTTGCTGTTACAATACAAGGGTTTCACAATTATACTTCTACCTGCAATGGTATAGGTGATTTCCATATTACAGAAACTAGCTACTTTCTCTGTATTTCCTTAGATGCTGAGGTCAAAACTGGTTTAAATATACAAAGTAAATATATAGTTATATTAAAAATAAATCTAACAGCAAATCTCTGCTGAAACACAGTACAGGTTTTGAGAGAATACTGCCGGAAAACATCACATGTTAAACACTGGAAACTATTTTGAAGTAGAAAGACATCACCTGACAAAACTTCAATTCCTTCAGCAGCTCACATCAAGCGCCACTTCTTGACTTTGTTGCATCATGTTTAGGAAAAGCAAGAACTTCCTAGAGATCCTTGCCAAAATTTCAAATGAAGGATTCAGAAGGTTGGAAAGAAATTCAACACGATTCGATAAACTTACAGTGTATGTCACATACCTGTCTCTGACTGACTGTGAGATAAGGAGATAGATAGAAGCTTCTCTTGGAAAATGATTTCTGGCAAAGCCTTATACTAATGAGATTAAGGTTAAAGGAACAAGACAAAAAATACAAAAGGCTGGGATTTCAGAAGACAGCATACAAGGGTGAGCAAGAATCTTACAACACAGAAAGCACGCACAGGAGGGAAAGGGTTTTTAACTCCTTTGGCTCATTAGTACCTCCTGCTTACTGAAAGAAAGTATAGTTGTTCATACAGAAATTAGGATAACCAGGAACTGGGGGCTGGAATATCCCTCTGCACTTTCAGACCAAAGAGAAGCCATTTGATTCAGTTCACAGGCTGAAGGAGATCACACTTTCCCCTCAATGAGCAAATGATTGAGTGAACAAATCTTAAACTGATCTAAGAACAGTCTTCCATATTGTTCTTGCCTACCTGCTACAGGTTAATTGCTTATTTACCTGAGTCAATGAAATGTTGTGCAAAAATCCACCCTGAACCCCATATGTCTCAGGTTCAAGTTGAACAAGTTACCACAGGGGAAGTTTCCAATATAAGCTATTTTATGAAGTTCTGGTATGTCAAAAACATCACAAGTCGCATACATATCCCTCAGCAACAGAACATCTTTCAGAAAGAAAATCCAAAGCAAATAAGATGGTACAACACCTTATCTCAAATGTATGATACGTTTCTATGTCCAAACTACCAAAGAGAATTGAAGGGATTTGTACCAAGACATGTAAATAAGAAGTACCAGTATTTGGGACTTTCAACAGAACACATCCAGTTTTGAAACTCTCTCCACTTATATCCATTCGAGGAGGTGGAGCTGCAAGGCGCTCAGCATATACTTATGCAGTAAGCAACACACCGCCTCTCATGCCAGTGGATCCCTTCCACCTCTCCTGATGTAGGGCAGTGAATGTATTTTTGTTGTAAACACTCATGTTTACCGTATCTTTTTTTGTTCCTATAAAAATGCAGTAACAAAATAAGGCTTGACATTACCGAGTCTACATTCACACTATTCAAGTCAAATTTCTTGAAATTTCACTCTACTTCTACATTCACCTATACACACAAATCATACTTCTCTTTAGTTTACTTCTCCTACATTTTGCACATAATCTCAGTGATCTTGGCATTTTGTTGTTCTTGTTGTTTCAATTTTTTAAAAAACATATTCAGATAATAAATTTTCACCTCCTGCTTGTATCAATAGATCTTCCCCTTATGGACACAGGAAAGATTCCAATTTCACAGGTCTTGACACAAAATGTCCAAATATCCTTACTGTCTGATCTCATTAACAGACCCGCAAGTTCATTCTATAATTACAGTTTTCTGCACCCTCACAGGAAAGAATTTCTTCCTGATATCTAGTCTAAATCTACCCTCTTCCAGTTTAAAACCATTTCCCCTCATCCCATCGCTACCTGCCCATCTAAAAGATCCCTCCCCAGCTTTTCTGTAGGCCCCCTTCAGGTCCTGGAAGGCTGCTATAAGGTCCCCCGAGAGCCTTCTCTTTTCCAGGCTGAAGAGCCCCAGCTCTCTCCGCCTGTCCTCACAGGGGAGGTGCTCCAGCCCTCTGATCATCTTTGTGGACCACCTTTGGACCCACTCCAACAGCTGCATGTCCTTCTTGTGCTGGGAGCTTCAGAACTGAATGCAGTACTGTAGGCAGGGTCTCATGAGAAAAGAGTAGAGAGGCAGAATCACTTAATTCAACCTGCTGGTCACACTTCTCTTGATGCAACCCAGGATACAGTTGGCCTTCTGGGCCACAAGCATCTTTTCAAATCTTGGTGATTCTATGAATTTAAAAACCAGTCTATATATACATATATATATACACATATAAAGGTGAATATTACTTACAGTTACAATTAAATGAGAAATGCACTGAGGGATCATGTAAGTAACTAAATCTTAAGAAGCTATTAATAAATGATATTTTTTAAAAAAGAAAAAATAACAGTAAAAAGCAAAAAAGAAGTAACAGAGATAGAATAAAAAATACATTTACAAAAATATCATTAATTTTACCTGTCATGTCACAATATGGAATGACATAAACAGTAAATTTTTCCCTACACATACAAGTATTTAAAAGACCATGTTCTTTAGAATCAAAAGAGTAATCTACAGGGATGGGAGTAATTGCATCAATTCGTTATTGCCAGCTTGTGGCCAGAAATTGAGTATGTACATACTCAAATACAAGACTCTAACTTTGATACACAGTTTCTATAGAAGATTTATTTGTCACGTTTACAATTAAATCTTGCCCTACAGACACCTTCCTAACATTTTTGTGTTTCACTGTTATTTGTTGATACTTCAGCAAAAATAGTTTTGTTATTATAATATTAGTGTCTAACTACAGCCTATTTAATGCCTATCATTTTACTATATTAATCAGAAACCTTTGGTTATAACAGATATAAATAGAATTTATGAAAGATTTCCACATGTCAAAACCACCCTCTACTTGATTGCTAATATCTAAATCACCTGGCAATGATATACAGCCTGCATGATTGCACTAACACTTGATTCACATTCACTTATTACCAGAGACACGTTATGAAAAATGTGTCTGGGTATTGTTGGTAAAGATATCTTACCTTTGAAAATTGCGAATGCTATTTTTAAATCATTTTTCCTTTGCATTACTCAGCTACAGAAAATGAAGACAACCACCAATTTTTTTTCTCTCTGCATACGAACATAACAAATAGTCTGGAGGCTATAATTTGTCACTCTGTTTTCCTAATATGTGACTGTCAGTTCAACATT
>PPHD01017953.1:0-14804 GCA_002909625.1 Bambusicola thoracicus
CACAATATCCAAACGTTTCTTGAACACCCCCATGTTCGGTGACTCCACCACCTCCTTGGGCAGTGCATTCCAGTGCCTGACTACCCTTTCCGAGAAGTAATATTTCCTAATGTCCAGCCTGAATCTCCCCTGGCGCAGTTTGAAACCATTGCCTCTAGTTCTATCACTGTCTACACGAGAGAAAAGGCCAACCCCTAGCTCACCACAACCTCCCTTCAGGAAGTTATAGAGAGCTATAAGGTCGCCCCTGAACCTCCTCTTCTCCAGGCTGAACAATCCCAGCTCCTTCAGCCGTTCCTCATAGGGCCTGTGCTCCACTTACCAAAGGGAATGTACTGACCTTTACTTGTGTGCTGAACATTATCAGTTCTTAAAGTTAACTTCTCTTAAACTGAGCAAGGTGCATACACACAGAGGAATACACTGTACCCAAAGTTCTTTTCTATATCTGCCTGCAAAAGACATATTCTCAAAATTCTAACTAAATGCTCATACTGTTTACACTGATAAAATCTAATGTAACAAAATCTCAGTAACAAAACTGAAGATTCTTTAAAGACTGGAAAATATTGGAAAAAAATCCATGAACTACTAGCAAATTGATTGCAACCTCTTCAGTAAGTAGTGAAAATATGTGTATCCATAGTTCAAATATTTGGACTGCTTCCTAGCAGGAAGGAAGACAAAGCTTTTAGAATCCATTTAGATTGATTTTATTTATTTATTTATTTAGAACATGTATTGAGATTTTCCTGTCACACATGCTGAGAAAATCCACTTGCAAGAATAAGCAAGAAACCAGTCACACCAGGAGACCATGCTTTCATCTTCCAGTTACAGAGACTAAACTCAACTATTCTAGTTATGAATAAATAGCCATTTATTATCCTTTACACATCTGTGGTTCATTCCTTTAACATAGTGAGGGAATTTGGTCACAGAATCCTGTCACTAATCAGGATATAATTAGTATTATTTTGCCTTAAACTATTTGCCTTGAAAAGCATAATAAAGTAATGAAACTAACAATAGCATGTACCTATAATGTTGTAATACTGCTGTAGCATCATCAGCTACAATGGGTATGTCCAACCGCAGCCCATGGCCCACATGTGGCCCAACATGGCTGCCAAGGCAGTCCTCCTCCTGCCTCACACTATAAAGGTGACAGATCTTCATGGCAGGGTGACCGAGGGTGTGTACTCATCACTCAGCAACAACCAAAATGTCAGTGCACTATTAATACTGTGTTGACTGAAACAAGGGCATGAGGAGGGCAGTGCTGTGCAGTCCTAACTCAAGTGATGGCAAATAATTGTATGCACATTGATACACTGGATAAACACAGTGCTCTGAACAGCAAAGAATGCGCAGTCATGCTATCCGTTTTGATAAAGCTTGAGAATAGGTATCACGATTGCAAAAGAAAAAATAAATTTATGTTTGCAACACCATTTTCAGTTGATTAAATTTATTGTCCACAAATTTTCAAAGAGAATGTATACATTTGCAAACAAATATTCAACTCAAATTCTGTTCAGGTCTCTTTAGCAGACTTTTGTAAGACCTCTTTTACCAGATAAAAATCGCCTTCACTTCACAGCTACACCTCGTTCATGTCACTTTTTGGCTGTATGCACATTTGTGAAACATTGTCAAGGATGAAGTACAGCAAGAGTAAAATTTCATCAAAAATCTCTGATGAATGCCTTGAGAGCTTACTGAGAATTGAAACCACTTCCATTGAACAAGACTGATGCAGTGGTTTCACAAAAACAAGGTTGAACATCCCACTACTTTTATGGTTTTTTCCTCTTTTATTTTTTTTTTCTTCTAATGCTTTAATAAATATATTACAAAATAAAATGTTTTGTTGCTTATATATTAATGATATAGTATATTTTACAAGGGCTGCTCTGAAAGTAATGCCTCCCTTTTTATTATTTTGGCCCATGACATCAGATGCAGATGTTGGTGGCATGGCAGTAGAGATTGAACCATCCCAACAATATCCCATTTCATGTTCTTGTTGTGAGATAGATGGCATCAGAGGGGCAGTCTGACAAAATGGTGTCTGACAAGGAAGTGTGCATGAAGCAAAGCTATATCACTGAATTTCTCTTTGTGGAAAAAAAATGGCACCCATTGACATACATTTATCCTGGGCTCCATCAAAAGAGGGATGGCCAGCAGGGAGATGTAGGTGATTGTCCCTCTCTGCTCTGCCCTTGTGAGGCCCCATCTGGAGTATTACACCCTGATCTGGGGCCCCAATACAAGAAGGCAGGGAGCTATCAGAGAGGGTCCAGAGGAAGGCCACAAAGATGATCAGAGGGCTGAAGCACCCTCCCCTACAAAGACAGGCTCATGGATCTAGGTTTCTTCAGCCTGGGGAAACAAAGAGTGCCGGGACACCCCATTGCAGCTTTTCTGTACCTAAAGGGAGCCTATAAATAGGAGGGGAGTCAACTCTTTGAAAGGGTAGATAACAGCAGAACATGGGGAAATGGTTTTAAGTTGAAGGAGAGAAGATTTAGGTTGGATGTCAGGGGGAAGTTCTTTACTGTGAGAGTGGTGAGATTCTGAAACAGGCTGCTAAGAGGGGTTGTGGATGCCCTGTCTGTGGAGGTGTTCAAGGCCAGGTGGACCCTGGGCAACCTGGTCTAGTATTAAATGTGGAAGTTTGCGGCTCTGCCTGCGGCAGGGGGGCTGTAGCTTGATGATCCTTGAGGTCCCTTCCAACACAAGCCATTCTATGATTCTATGATTCTATGATTCTATGATTCTATGATTCTATGACATTGATGCTTGCTGAATGTTTATGGAGACCTAATAGTGGATGTGAGCACAGTGAAGTGGTGGGTGATGTATTTCAACACTGGTGACAGTGAGTCACCTCTTCTGGTGCACATTCTCATGAGTGCAGCATGCAGGTTCTTGTTCATCACTATCAAAAATTCATAGGTAGTGGTGGTGACTATGTTGAAAAATGGCATTTTGTAGATGAGAATTTGTTCTATCAAATATTTATTGCGCTCTTTGTATCTGTTGTAGTTTTCATAAAAATAAAAAATGAGGCATTACTTCCAGGGAAGCTTATATGTATACGGCCCAAGACAATTCCTCTTAATGCAGCCCAGACAAGCCAGGAAGGTGGACAACCATGAGGTATATTGTAAAGGCATTTTACATAAGTAACTTATCAATGTTAACATGTTGTAGCAGATATCTAAGTAATTAAATCCTGTCCAGCAAAGGTCACTGTAAGTCCAAAAGACTACACAATGACAGAACCTCTTGCTGAATGCATAGGAAAGATGAATAACAAAACCAAAGCCAATATAAGTGACACTGGGGACAGAAGAAATCCTCTTTTTTTGAAGGAAGCAGATGTAATTGCATAAAAATATGAGGCACAAGATAAGAAAACAGGAGGAGAAAAAGGTTAATACAACTTTGCTTGCAACTTGACTTATTGAAGAGCTCTGAAGCCTGATCATCATTCTTTCAGTTATCCACCGAAGACTACAGCTATTAGTGCTAGCTAGCTAAACAGTATGTATGCCACAGTATTGCATTTTCACATCCAATTCAAGAAGTGTGAAAGACTTAAGATTTTATATACATAACAGTGATAATTAATAAGGTATAAGAATTAATCAAATTTGTATTAATAAATGAATGAATACAGTAAAATTTAAAGTTTAAGACTGTCCTGATTCATCATTCTTATGATATAATTTCCAATTTCTAATGTGCTGATATATGTATATATGTATATATATACATATACATCTTTATTTAATGGCAACACTTCTTTCTCAGTTAACGAACTCAACCAGTAAAGACTGAACTTGAGACCCTGAGATTCCGTTAGGCAATAAGGCTTTCTGTAGTGTATTCCCACTATAACTCCTGTGGAAATTATGCCTTGAGCTTTCTATTACCATGTAGTATGTCCTTTTCTGTATGCATATGCAAGTTCGTTTTTAACAGCGATAAAGTCTAGAAAAAAGAAAACCAAGATAATATTGCAGAGATATATGACTAAACCCAAATCATTCTTTTCTAAATGATTATCTGGTTTACAGTAACTGTGAGATAAGTACTGAAAATCTAATAACTATCAGTAATTTATAATCACAATCAGAACTTCACTATCAGTCTTCACAGTTAAATGATTTAAAATTATTTTCTTTTGAGCAGTTAACGTCTCATGAATTTTCCACAGTGTCTGATGGCAATTTTTTGGAAAAGAAATATTTTTTCTTTTAAGAGACAAAACATAGGCAGATTTTTGTCAGGTGACAGCTTACATAATTATAAAAATAATAATTAAAAAATCAGTTTTCAAATAGATTTAAGCTTATGGTTAGAATAAAATATTGCTAATTTGGAATTATTTTTATCTTTATCTATCTAAGCTATCTATCTAGCTATCTATTTATTATCTCCCTACTTTGACCCTCTGCTGGTGTCCTGAATGGGGTTATGCCATTTTATATTAACAGTGTTGACACATATTTGGCTGTGGATTAAGCTAAGGCATTTTTCATCTCAGATATCTGCCCCATAGTTCTGCTTGAGGTTTTTGTCACTATGACAAGGACAGATGAACAAAAATCTACTTCTTAAAGAAGCCTAATATATTAAACAATCTGAATTCAGCATTAGCATCCTTTAACATGACTGTCTCAAGAAAATGCTCACAAACAATTCAGGTCTTTCTGATGTGACAGTGGCAACTCCCATAATGGGAATAAGCAGACAGAGAATGGAGACATGCTCAACTGTTCCAACTTAGCATGCTACAGTTCTTTCTTTTAGGAGGAGTTCCACTTAGGGATGTTGCTACTGATGAAAGGTTCCTCAGGCCTGTTAGTTTCATTATTCTTCAATAATTTACTTTTTACCTGTAAAAGGTAAAAGCAGACTGAGCAATGAAAGAAACAAGACAACAAAACACACTGATACTAGAAAAGCATCAACACTACGGTAATGGAGAAGTTGGTAATGAAGGATGTATTCCACTCTCATAAGTAGAGCTAAAACAGTTTAGTATTTTCACGTTTGTAAAATCTGGTTTATTTTAAGTTTGTAACTGCAGAAGCTAATCCCTATTTGATACCAGGTGGTATCCTATATAAACTTCACAATGATACGTAATAACTAAGAGACATCAAAAATCCTTAAGCATGTGAAAACTCTTTTTTGTTGTTGTTGTTGTTTTTAATGACAATGTGGATTGATATCAAATTTCTACAATCAAGTCATGGGAAGTTGTTCTGAGCCCTTGACAAACTTAGGGTCTGATTCTGAAACACTGCTCCCAGAACTCATGTAAAACTCATTAAGAGCTGACTGGACCTGTAGAACCAGTCCTTACAGTGTTCCAAATGGAACATACTGAATGGAAAATACTATGTGAGAATAAACAAGAAATCTGAATCACCCCCTAGATAGTAAAAATATGCTTTCAATACACTTTCCATGTTCAGTTCTCAAAAATACCTCAAAAGAATTTTAGCAATTTTTCCAAAATAGTCAGTGTTGAGAGGGAAGAACAGACATGAGAAATGTCTTCCTGACAGGTAGTGAAATGAAAAGCATCTTAAAAATGAAACTGCCATTCCACTCAAAGTCATAACATCACATTACTCGATCTAAAGTCACTTCCTTCTTTCTGAATATCCCTCTGCCTTTCAACATAAGCCTTTTATTAGACATTCAGGAGCCTTCCCTTGTGTTTGCTAAAACACAGAGGACAGTAAGGATTTTAAACAATAAATAAGTCACCTCAATACTACTTGGTGGTACATTAAGCACAGAGATCACTGAAATTAAAAACAGGATTTGACCTTCACTGTCAGTACAACACTCGTAAGACTAGAGAGCAGAGCAATGTGAATGTGCAGTCTGTCTGTGCAGGTGTTAGTATGACAAGTTGCAAACAGTAGAAAAAAGCACCCATGACTTAGACATCTTCAACTCTATTACAGTGGAGTAGTATGAATATTTTCAAAATAAATTTTGCTATTATGCTTCATGAATTGTCTTGATGTATGAGACTGAGTACTGGGATCACTGAAGAATAGAAATAAGGTTTAATGCTTATTAGTTATTGGTGGTGGTGCTCTTTTTTTTCATACATATGGCATTATCTGCCATTTCTGCTAACATGGTACACATAGTAGAATCTCATCTGTTACTTTTAGGAGTGTCCAAAACCCGGACAAATTTCTCTTTCATTGCCACATCTGCATTATCATCTGAAGAGTGAGTAAATATAGCTAGTGTAAAAAATTTAATTTCCTTATTAAAATAAATGGTTTTGTTGTTGCTGCTTGATGGTTTTTAATACAGAGAATTGGTACTTGCAGAAAGGTTGTTCCTCCCTCACCTCAAATAAAAATTTTATCAATCAAAAATATTGTAAATTCAAGCAAAATTCACCTAATATTTGCAGTTAGAGGGAATAAAAGAGAGGAATATGAAACTGAAAATAGAAACAAGTATGTCTTTATCTTTTTGAAAGAAATAGTTCAACTCCTCAACTAAATTGATCTTCAGAATCATCACTCCTTAATTAGTTGATAGAGGATGTTGAAAGATTAGTAAATTCATCCCTTTTAATATGCTTTTTCTACAAGTATAAATACCAAGAATTACCTTTATTTATTTGTTTTTATGATTGTAGTTCCCTTCCACAAACCTTCTGTATACTTTCAGGGGCATATTATTGTGTTGTAACAATGGTGAATAGAATATTTACCCTAAAAAATGAGTGGTTAGTGATTCTTAATCATGCCTATATACAGAATTTGATCCACAGCAAAGGCTACATTTCTCTGGAAACAATGTTTTGTTCGTTTGCTTTTCCTCTTTTTTGTGTTTTTCACTTTGAGCCTTAAAAATATATAAAGAAAAGGAAATCTGTTACCCAGAGCATTCTCTAAATACATTTTTAATGCACATATTATTATAGTTATCAGTATTCGGAATGCAGTGCATTTCAAAACAAAATTTTGTTCTCTAGTTTATCTTTCTGGGCTTCAGAACACACAGTATATGCTGCTTGTTATTGTTGCACCCACAACTTCAGAACACCTTGGCAACTTAATCAGATTATTCAAGATAGAGAAGTTTCCTTTTCATCTGAAAGTCCTTTGCAGTAGTTCATTACTCTTATTTCTTAAGAGATAAATATCAAATTGTATTGTTTTTGTATAATTTAAAGAGCAAAGTGTTTTTAAACATCTCTTTCATTGGCAAAAATACTTATATGTTTCTTTAACTTGTTTTGCTTTTTTTTTTTTTTAACTTTCAGTCTCACACTATACATATATGCATGCCAGTGTGCTAGAAAGCAAATGCTACTGCATACTTTCACTCCATAAAAATAGAAATAAATAAATGAACAGAACAGAGTACGAATGGAACAGACTACTGTGTATTACGTAAATGCTTAACTGGAAAAATATGGTATTTTCCATAAAAATGCACCTTTTCATTATTAAGCAGGCAGTTTTGGTTGCTTGGTGAAAGCTAGACATTATGAAACTTCAGAAATATCTTCCTGTTGCTGTGGAGTCGGGTTTGCCAATATATCTTATCTGTTCCATAACAGCTGTCATCACTGGGAAGTGAATACATTCAATTTTTTTTTTTTAATGTACAAAATAATTAAATAATTTATAATTAAATTGGATAAGGACTTACAACATAATAGTGTATTTTAAATCTGTGAGGTACATCATGTCCCCTTGCCAGTTGTTCACAATAATTTTGAATAATTTTAAAATGTGAAAACAAATTAATACCAAAACCAAACCCCAGTATAACAATAACTGCTGAATATATATCCACTAGCATACACAAATCCATGGAAGTTTTCCAGTATAAGGTATGGCTGTATCAACCTTTTCTGTAGGAAAACAACCAAAGAAAAACAATCAAAACACTCAGTGAGAAGTTTAATACAAGTTTGTCTCATTTGTGATTCCTTATGGAAGAAAAATTTACTCTCTTATAAAGAACTGAGAAGTGATACTCTCATTAAACTTACCAACTTATTCTTATGGATGATATGATATGGATGATAAAAAACTCATAGGACCATTTGTGATCTTCACCAACAATGCCTGATGGCTGATGCTTGCTTTTCCTTTATTTCTGGCTTCTCCTTTAAATCTGAGATAAAAAACTGAGTACAAAGCCTCAGACAAATATTTTGAATTGGAAACAATTGAAATGCCCCGTATGTTTGAGATCTTTCAGGTATGTAGATATGTAGATATGTATAAGTTCTTTGTCTATTCTGAAGTAAGCAACTAATAAATTTGAGACTGTTCTAATGGTTCATGGGAAGAAATAGGCATTTGCAGAGAATAGTATATCTTTAGTGTTCTATATGAGTTTTGTTCTGGCAAGTATTAATTTTTTTACAATTACTAAAATACTGAGTACAATTAGATTAAGCTAGCTGGTTTAGATAAAGTTAGTAAATCTAAGCAAAATCTGTCACATCCTTCAACCAAGACTTTAGAAGATCCATTAGTTTGTTGTACTAGGAAAATTCTGGAAACTGTGGATAATGAAAAATTCAACAAGTCTGTTAAATTTATTGTTTCATGAAAATAAATTTATATTATCAAGATAATTAAGTTTGGATTTTTAAATTAGAGCCATATCAACAGCAGAACACTGATGGTAGAAAAAAGCAAACAGGACTTGCCAGGGAAATGATCACACACCAAACCTGAAGGAGTTCAAAAAACATTTGGACATTGCTCTTAGACACACAGTTTAATTTTTAGGTAGTTCTCTGTGGAGGAAAGAGTTAGAATCCATGATCCATCTAAGTCTCTTCCAGTTTGGGGTTTTCTACTATTCCACTGTAACTTTTGAAGGCATGTCAAGAAAAAAGTGAACAGAAGGAATATGGTTTATGAAGACTGCATAAGTATCTTCTCTGTTCTGTGTTCCATGTATATATCTAGTATTTATTATGACGAAGGGAAACGAGAAGAAGTTGGAAGCCACAGGTAAATAGAAAACTTACACCTAATTGCCATCACAGGACCATGGTGGAATAAATTGCATAAGTGGGACACAACAGTCAAAGCCTACAAGCATTTTAGAAGAGATAAGTGGGGTAGGAGGGGTGAGGGAGTTGCCCTCTATGTTAAGAAGTGGATAGATTGTGAAGAGTTGTCTCTGAGAAACAACCATGATCAGGTCAAGAACTTGTGGGAAAGATCAGGGGCCAGACCAACAAAAGATATATGATGATCAGGGTTACTTGCAGCTGCCTTCTCAGGGGCAAATGAGGCCTTCTTACTTCAACTGCAGGAAGCACTGTACTTGCAGGCTCTCATTCTGGTGGGGATTTCAATAACCCAAATATCTGCTGAGAAGGGAACACAGAGGGCTGGAAGTAATCAAGGAGACTCCTGAAGTATGTCAAGGATAACTTTCTGGTCCAGGTAGTAGATAAACTGACCAGAGAAGAAACATTATTATACTTGGTACTCACTAACACAGAAGAATTTATTACAGATGTTAAGAGAAGAGATAGTCTGGGATGTAGTGTCCATGCCCTGGTTGAGTTAGTGATCTTGAGGAATATGGGCATGGTGAAAAGCATTGGAAGGAGCCTGAACTTTGAGAGAGGGAACTTTTGACTGTTTAAGGAATTACTGAATGAGATCCTCTGGGAGGTCATAATTAAGGATAAAGGAGCAAAACAGAGACGGCAGCTCTTCACATAAGCCTTTCTGAGAGCAAAAGACTGCTCTGACCTCAGTATAAGAAATCAAGCATGTCTTAACAAGAACCTGCTGGTTAAACTCAAAGCAGGGATGTGTGGCCTGGGAAGAATATAGGGATGCCATCCAGACCTGCAGAGATGGGATCAGGAAAGACATCTGAAGGAACTGAAATAGGTGAGGGTTATGGAAAATAACAAGAAGGGATACTACAAATGCTGTAGGCAGAAAAGGCAGACCAAGAAATTTGTACCCACTCTGACAAATGAGAAGGGAGAACAGGATACAACAGATGTGGAGAAGGTCAAGGTATTCAAGAAGTTATTTGCCTCAGTCTTCACTAGCAGTCAGGATCTCACATTTCTCATGTTCCTTAAATTTTGGATTGGGGATGAGGGAGTGAAATCTATCCTACTGTAAGACCAGATTAAGTCTGAGACTGCTTCATGACACTGAATGCGTAGAAGTCTATGGGGCTAGATGACATGCATCCCAGAGTCATAAAGGAGCTGGCTGATGTGGTTTCCAAGCCATTTCCGATCATTATTTGAAAAGTCATGGAGGACAGACCAAGTCTCTAGTGGTTGGAAAAAGGAAAACATCAATCCTGTTTTTAAGATAGCAAGAAAGGAAGACCTAGCAAGTGATTCTCACCTACGTGCCTGGGAAGATCATGAAACAGATCTTCCTGGAAGCTGTGTTAAGATACATGTGAGACGAGGGGGTGATCTGAGAAAGCCAGCATGACTACAGCAAGGGCAAATCTTGCCTTACCAATCTGATTGCCTTCTACAATGGAATGACAGCATGGACAAAGGAAGGGCAATTGATGTCATCTATCTGGACTTCTGCAAGGCCTTTTACATGGTCCCACACCACATCATTATCTCTTAATTGGAGAGATATGGATTTGAAGGGTGGACTATCTGATCGATAGATATTTGGTTGAATGGTTTCAGCCAGAATGTTGTTGTCAGCAGCTCTATATCCAGGTGGTGGCTGTAAGGGATTATTCTTTTGCACCTTTGTCTCAAAGCTTGCTGAGGACCAGGCAAGTCCTCGTCAAGTGTTGAGAAATTCTTTGTCTAAAGGACACAGATGGACAAGTCCAGGCAAGTCCTGGTCAAAGTTGGATGAAGATTTGCAGGCCAGGGACAACGAGATAGAGATAGAGAGAGAGAGAGAGAGAGAGAGAGAGAGAGATAAACCACAGCTTAATGTTCAGGAAGCAGTCTTTTGTGTGGTCTTATCTCAAGGGAGATAGCCATCTCAGGATGCACTGACCCAAGCGCCCAGGAATGCCAAGTTGGCAGAAGAAGGAGGATAAAAGAGGGACCAACAACCATGAGGGTAGGTGTCTGACATCAGATGCCTCACAGTGTGATGCCTGCCTGCTGACAGACTCTCCTGAGCCTGCTACCTGAGACCTGCCTTTTTCTCCTGGACTCATTGTCACTGTACCTGCTTGCTGCCTAAGGGCAGCCACTCTGCTGCTGCTCTCCCCCTGCACTTTTGCCTCAGACTATTGGAACAGTGAGCAGCGGGATGCTGCTGGATCTTGGTGGTGACGATCCCTGCTTGATGTAATTCTTGCTTCTTTCCTATGTTTCTTATTGCCCGCTTTCCCTTCCCCATCACCCTAATTTGTAATAGTCACCAGCCTCCCCTTCTCCATCTCCCTGACTGATTAAGATTTGTAATAAACTGGTCGGCCCAACATTTGAACTGTTGTTTCTTATTCTCATGTTGGGTATACATATATCAAAGAACCTCCTCTCACTCCTATAAATTGGAACGAGACAATGGCCAGTGACAAATGGTGTCCCCAGGGACATCTTGGGACCAGTGTTCTTTGGCATCTTTATCAATGACCTAGACAAAGGGGTTGATTGCACTCTCAGCAAGTTTGCAGATGGTACCAAGGTGAGTAGTGAAGCTGATATAATAGAAGGAAGATATGTTATGCACAGGCACCTGGACAAGCTTGGAAAGTGGGCCCAAGGAAACATAATGAGGTTTAACAAAGCCAAGTAGCAAGTATTGCTCTTGAATCATATCAATCCCAGATATGTGTACAGACTGGGAGAAGAATTCCTTGAGAGCAGCCTGGCAGAGAAGGAGACTCAAGGTTTCTAGTGGACAAGAAACTGGACAAGATCCAGCATTGTGCAGTTGCAGCCCAGAAAGCCAACTGTATCCTGGGCTGCATCAAAAGTAGGGTGGCTAGCTGGGCAAGGGAGATGACTGTTCCCCTCTACTCTGCTCTTGTGAGACTCCATCTGCAGCATTACATTCAGGTCTGGTGCCCCCAGAAAAAGAAATACATTGAGCTGCTGGAATGCTGGAATTTAGCAGAGGGTTATTAGAGTTAGGGTACTATGGTTAGGCTGTGGTTGGACTTGATGATCTTTGAGATCCCTTCCAACCTGAGTAATTCTATGATTCTATAATTCTATGAATGGGTCCAGAGGAGGGGCACAAAGATGCTGGAGGGCTGGAGCACCTCTCCTACAAAGAGGAGGGAGCTGAGCTTGTTCAGCCAGGAGAAAAAAAGGCTCCAGAGACACCTCCATGTGGTCTTCCAGTGCTTTAAAAGAACTTCTAGACAGCAGGGAGACTGACTTTTTACACAGACTGATAGTGATAAGACAAGAAGGAATGGTCTTAAACTTAAAGAGAAGAGATTTAGATTAGACTGCAGTGGGAAATTATTTACTCAGAGGATGAGGCATTAGCACAGGCTGCCCAGAGAAGCTGTTGACGCCCCGTCACTGCATGTGTTCAAGGCAAGTTTGAATGGGGATCTGGGCAACCTGATCTAATGCCTGACAGTTTGGTACTAAATAATGTAAACCAAACTGTTCTATGATAAACTTGAGGATCAACCATCTGAATCTGGATTCCATCCTTATACCCAACACTGTTACCTATATGTATCTCTTGTCATGGGTTACTGGAGCTACCCTATATAATGGCACAGAATATACTGGAAATACGCATGTTTCCAGCAGTTGTAAGTCAGATGGGATACCCTAGAATGTGTCAAATAGCTGAACATTTGCTGTTTCAGCAACTAAATTCAGACTTGAATGCTGAGTAACATAAATCTCTGCACAGCAGACTTCTTCACAGCCAGAATTTTGCAATAGTTTGAAATAAATTATTGACAAATATTGTTAATCTTTAAAATCATTTTGGAAACATATCTAAGATTCCTTATAGTAATTTTATTAATAGTATCCATTCTAAAATTAATTTACCCTTAATTTTTTTCTAAATAGGCATTCAAACTGTTATTAACACTCCATGCATTTCAACAGCTGAAATGCTGTGTTGCATTTGTATTATTAATAATTTAGAACATCATTATTTTGTTTACCTTTGTTGTTGGTGTCACTACAGTCTTTGTTGTAGATAAATGTTTTGGGGTAATTTTGTCTTTTGAGTGTCATAAACAGTAACAAATGCCTTTTGATTCCCTTACAAATTATAAGAGAAGAGCCATGAAATTTTCCTAACCTTTTCTGCAGCTCAATAAATCACAAACAGACAAGAAAGTTAAGCACTGCTTCAGTGGAAAATCAGCAGACAGATGTAGCACACATTCCCCTCAAAATAATTCAGAACCTGTGCCAATTTATCAAATGCCTACTTTATCTGTCAAAACAATGTCCTTTCTCAAATAAAGGGCATTGTTTCTGCAGCAAGAAAAAGGTTCTGATATATTGTTATCTGCAAATGGATGGTGGAATAATGGAACAACAGGCAGTGTTTCAAGCTAAGAGATCAAAGGGCAGAATACATTGCAATTCTTGTTAAAATAAATTAGGCTGAAATAATAATTTCAATAAAGACATTTATAACCTTAAACAATTTCTGTGGTTTACAAATGGGCAGAAACAAAAAGAAAATCCTTCTTAACATATCTTAAAGCATTTTTTTTCCATTGTTAGAACTTCAAATTTCAGAGAAATCAAGATTTACAGAGCTGTAATGTACATAGTATCTTTGCTGATATTACACTATCTTACATTTGCAGAGGAAATATATGCAATTTCTTTATTCATTTTTATGTATGTTCATATTATCATCATACTATAAAAATATTTACAGATTTCTAGATTAAAAATGTTTATAAGCAAAATGTATTTTTGAAATGCAAATGTATATTTGAAATTTTCCAAGATAATTCTAATTGCTAAATATTATATGATATATAACAGCTGCTCTAAAAATAATGCCTCCTGTTTTATGATGTTGGCCCATATATCAGAAGTGAATGTTGGTGGTATGGCAGTAGAAGCTGAACCTTCCCAACAATATTCCGTTTGATTTTGTTGCCATGAGACAAATGTCGGCAGAGGGGCAGTCTGAAAAAATGGTGTCTGACATGGAAGTGTGTATAAAGCAAAGGTGTGTCACTGAATTTCACCATGAGTAAAAATTAGTACTTGTCAACACTCACTATATGTTGAGGGGGAAAAAAAAACAAAAAACAAACAAACAACAACAAGTATAGCTAATAGTGGTGATTATGTTAAAAAAGAGTGCTTTGTAGCTGAGAACTTACTCAATAAAATAGTGCTACTTTGTATTTCATATCAGTTGTAGTTTTCATGCAAATAAATTGGAAACGTGACTTGTAGAGTGACCTATGTATTATAATATCAAGCCACAATACTGAAGTCCTCCTTGAAATGATCCATCCATTCCAAATTCCTCTAAAAAAAATACTTAGGTTGAAATAATTTCATCCCTCTCTGGTGTAAACTAGAAAACAAAACAAACAAGAACAAAAATTTTTAATAATTAGCAGTTAGTTAAAAACCCCAGGCATATTCATCAAATCTATGCACTCAAACCTTGTTCTAATACTGAGTCAGTGTAATGCTCACATACTTTCTTTAACCTCAGCATGTCAGATATTTATGATGATTCCTGCAGCCAGCTTAATCGCAAGATGAACGGTGACAACTTTGCACTGATGTATCCTCCATGATTGCATGTGGCTCTTTCTTTCTTATATCTTTCTTATAT